>OVBE01000940.1:0-41912 GCA_900406425.1 Iberis pinnata
AAATATATATACAAAAACGAAAAAATTCCTCGTCAAAATACGGGTTTCCACACCCATGCCCTACAGAGTGAAATGTTCCATCATCGGAACAGCTTCCTCTTCCGCGATGACTTGAGGACGAGCTCGGGCGTTATGATAATTAACGACGTTGTGGACACGTTACAAAGTGACGTAGCTTCAATGGAACTGACCTCCTCGAAGAAGATCTCTAACGACAAACAAATCTTTCGGGAACAGAGGAAAAGGGTCAAGAAACGGATAACAACAAAAAATTCGTACACGTTAGACAACGGCTGACTGAAAACGATTAAAATATTCAATCATGGTACCCTTCAGACCCCATTTTTGCCTGAAATGGGGAATGCATTACTCTTCTACAGAGGCGCTATTTATACAAACAAAAAATAGTGTTTACTCCAACTGTGGTAGTTGAACGTAAACAACTATATCACCGACATGTTGCTCCACAACACTAGGTAATAATGAAGTGATCCGCTCGCACTCCTCACGGAAAGGAATTCCGTCAGATAATCAACATCCAAATCCATCCCTTGCTCGTAACTTAGGATTAAGACGCCGATATGGTGCTGAAGACCACGCGGAAAAATCTGGCTGATCGACAAACCATATCGATATACAAACTTGACTGTAACTCCCAGAATATGAAACCATAGTCGGTATGATAGTAGGTGCACCTCGTAGCAAGTAAACTAGCCGCAAAGTGGATAACTAGCATATTCCCCATGCTTAGGCATGATGAACAACACGTCATCAAGAACTCTACAGAACTCTCGGATAGAAAAAAAGACGCCCTGCAATCGCTCGGACTGTTGGTGTCCTTAGCGAACTTGGGCCTCGACGGATACCACAACTCAGGAGGTGGAGCCACAATGCGACATGTTGCGCTTTAATACGCTTTGACTTCCTCTAAGTTGATCGAATGTTGTAAAAACTTAATTTTTGGAACAACGCCACCACATTGAACCCATAGACTTTTGGGAGTAAATATAGATGGCAAAGCATTTGCGGAAACTCCCATTTCAGAATTCATAATGAGATTCAGAAAAAACAAAGAAATAAGAGAGAAAGAGAATTTCTACCTTTGAAAATTCCTTGTAAAAGTGAATATGTTGTGGGAATCGAAATTTGCACAGTCGATATCCGTTAGTTAAGGAAAAATCAAGTAAACTCAACTTTGCAAGAGGTCCCGGATTTGTGTGAGCCAAACGACTACGAGATCAGAACCAAGAATTAATAATAAAAATACAAAATAAAAAGTACGAAGAGGGAAAAAGAGTTTCTTATTCCGAATCGTATGAGCGTGTTACAATCAGATGATAGCCTCTCCTGCAAGAGCTGTTGGCGAGTATCCTAGATCTAACAACAAAGACTGATAAATCTAATTGAGTCGCAGCTTGCTAATAACGGAAGAATAACCTAAAATCCTAAGTTTTTCGGCGTGTAGAATTGAACATGTCTCTGCTCTTCCTCCTCATCTCTTATATAGACTTCAAGGTTTATTAGCCTTCCTTTCCGTCTTTGATTCTTCCTGGAAAATCTTCATTTTTGAGTTTAGTCTTCTGCGAAAATATTCTTTTCTTAGATTTCTTCCATTTCTTTACGGCTTGCGGAATAAGTTACGACCATCATTGCGCTTGGGCCAACTTCTTGTCTGGAATTGTAAGTGGGCCGTTATCGTGTTTTAGGCCTCGTTGGGCCATTTTACGGTTTAGATTATTTTTATGATTGCTATCGGAGAACCGGCCTTTCGTACAATGATACGATAAAAACTTTGCAAAATAATAATATCAACCGTGTAGATAAGATAATGTTGGTGTTTAATTTAGCCTTTATCATTTCGTACGGTTGATAAATACATACACATCCTTATGACCATTCTGAAAATGATGACTTTAATCGTATAGTTGTAATAAACTTTGGTGCTTCGGCTAACCATTATCGTTTTATACGATTAAATCTTATACAAAAAAATTTTATGATTCTTTCAAAAGTAGTAGGAAATAATTGTACAGATAAGGTAACTTTGGGGTTTAAGATAACCGAAACAATTTATACGATTAATTCGGGGCTTATACGATAAGTATGGTTTTTATGGTTTTTTATCGTAGAATTCTAATGGAAACCTAAAACGATACGAAACGAGAGATGATTTGTCTGAGAAGATACGAAGCGTGTGAGGTTTAGCTCTCCAATTGGAGAGCTAAACGTGTGAGGTTCACTGAACATATGTTGTAAATGCATTGAACATTATCTACTTCAACGTGTATCATAAACATGTATCGTAAATGTGCTATTCGTGAACGACATGATTTGGAACCGAAATGTTTGTCCGAAGATCATGATTGTTGAAATCTTCTCTGACGTTTATTCTGAGTATATCGTTACCGAGCCCGACAATGATAATTGTGCGGTTTTGATTTCTTGATTCTAGTGACCATCATTTTAATGATGGATTTTGAGACATCGGTTTTGTCGTAACTTGTTTTGATCCCAACAATTAGCTCCCCCCCAGCTCGTAGGAATTGTTAAGGTGTTTTTGCGAGGTATATGTTCGGTAAGTTATGCGGAATTGATGGCTCAGAAGTTCGAAGATGAATAGTAAAAAATTCCCTCAAATTTGAGAAGTAACTTTTCACTCATTCACTTTTCCAAGAAGTTTTTAAAAGGTAGAAAATCTTTACTCTCTCAGTCCTTTGTTGGTTTCTTATTTTTGTTATGAATTCAAACGTGGGAGTTGCCGCGAATGCGTTGCCATCGACTTTTAGACTTGAAAGCCTACAAATACAGGATGGGGGGTTGTGCCGAAGGTCGAATTTCTTAGACATCCGATTAATTTGGAAGAAGTAGAAGCGTATTGGCGCGAAACATGTGGCATGGAGGCTCCACCTGCCGAGTCGTGGTATCCGTCGAGGCCCAAGTTTTCCAAGAACACCAACAACCCGAGTGATTGCAGGCCTTCATTCCTGACCATTATTTGGGAATTATGCATAGTCTCGGATGATGTGTAGTTTTTCCTGCCTAAAAACGGGGAAGACGCTTTTTCCCTACCTCGTGGCTAGCTTACTTGCTACGAGGCTCACTTGCTATTTTTCCAACTATGGTTTCCCATTCCGGGAGTTATAGTCAAGTTTTTAGATCAATATGGTTTATCGGTCAGCCAGATTTTGCCGAGTGACCTTTAACACCTTATTGGTGTCTTAGTTCAGCGCTACGAGCGAGGGATGGACCTGGATGCCAATTATCTAACAACGTTTCTTCGCCCGAAAAGTTTGGGTAAGCCGCTCAAGTATAACTTGGCATTGCAGAGATATATGACGGTCATTCAATCGTTCTAATACAACTTCCACGGTTGGAGAAAAAGATACTTTTTAATTCGTATAAGTAGCTCCTCTGTTGAAAAAGAATACATTTCTTGTTTTAGGCAGAAATGGGGTCCGAAGAATACCTGATGTCGGACATTTGAGTTTTTTTTGGTTTGCCAAAGCCTACCTTATATTCTTTTTGTTTTACACACTTTTCAATCCTCTTCCTCCACATCCACATGACATGTTTGCTGTTAGGGACCTTCTAAGAGGCGGTTCGCTTCATTGGGGTCATATCTCTCTGCAACGAGTTGGGAACGCCATCTATTATCATAACGTTCGAGCCTGTCCTTACATTTCCATTGAAGAGGAAGAAGAGCTGGCGTTGGAGGATTTTACTCTGTATAAGATGCCTCCCGAGAGGGAGAAGGAAAGATCTATGGATAATGGGTACGCTACCTTTGATGAAGGCAATACTGCCAATCTGCCAATGTCGGGGGAGGATCGCCTCCCTAGGTACGTTTAAACAAACTTGACGAATTGAGTCAGATCTTAATACCATTGTTTAGAGCAAATTTCTATGACTTCCGGGACGTTACGCCAACTAACCCTCCTTTGCAAAATGGTTTGTGAGGTCGAAGCAGTACCCCAAGGCTTCGCGCTTATGTATGGGGGTTAGTTTTTTTCTTATACAATTACGTTTTCTTCATATGAATGTTTTTGCTAAAATTTTGGAGGGATTGCGATATGGTCTCCATGCGATGGACGAGGCTCTCAAGACAGGTGACCTTGAGGGCCGAGAAAATCGAAGCAAATAATTCTTGCTTGAAGAACAAGATCAAAACAGCCTCGCTGCGGTAAGCGTCCCCAGTTCGACGTGTAATTAGGAATGGTAAGCGCGAGGTTGCTTCAATCATGGCAAATCGTTCAGCTTGATTGGCGGTTATTTTTGATCGATTAATGGATGCACATCGGTAGCTTGGGGAGTATTGCGAGTGTCGTGGTTTGTGGGAACGAAAATTTGTTCTGTTATTTTCCGTTAGTTACATAAAATCAGAGAGAACTATAACTTTCTAGAGATCCTGGATTTAGGTGAGTCAAACGCGGAAAGATCAGAACACGATAACAATGGAATACAATTATGAAATTAAAAGTATACAAGAGGACAAAAGAAGTCTTTTTCCGATATGCGTATGAGCGTGTTACAACAAGTGATAAGCCTTGGCTACGTGAGCTGTTGGCGAATTCTGTAGTACGAACACCTAAGACTAGTAAACCTAATTGAGTGGAGAACTGAACGTCTATTGAATGGCCATGTGCCCTTCTCTTCATCTCTCTTATATAGGCTTCAGGGTTGATCCATCTTCCTTTTTCACATTCCGTTCCTTCGTGGAAATCTTCTTTTTCTGGTTTATTCTTCCGCGGAAATCTTCCTTTTCTGGATTTCTTGCATTTCTTCTTCGCTTGCAGTTGAAGCTTCGACCACCATCGTGCTTGGGCTCGATTCTCGGCTAAAGTCATAAGTGGCCCGTTATCGTATTTTAGGCCTCGTTGGCCTGTTTTATGGTTTAAGAGATTTTTACGGTTCTCATCAAAGAATCGAGCTTTAGTAAAATGATACGATCGAGACTTTTCGGAAAGATTACACCGATCGTATAAGTGAGATAATATCGATGTTTAAGTTAGTCGTTTATTGTTTTATACGATCGATAAATATGAGTGCATCCTTAAGGCCGTTATGAAGAATGAAAATTTTAATCGTATAGGTAAGGTTGTCATTGGTGTTGCAGCAAAACATTATTGATTTTTACGATTAACTCCAAACGAGAATATTTAATGATTCTTCTGCAAATCGCAGGAAATAATCATATAGCTGAGGTTATCTCGGTGTTCGGGATAACCCAAACCGCTTATACGATTAATTCAGGACTTATGCGAGTTTTACGATTATAATTTCATAATTCCAACGGAAATACGGAATGATAAGAAATGAGAGACGATTTGTCCAAAGAGATACAAGGCATGTGCATGATTTATCTCGTTAGTTGGCGAGATGACTTTGTACAATTCATTTCACCAATTGGCGAGAGTAATTTTATACAATTCATCTCGCCCTTTTGAAATCGAATGATTTCATCTCGCCAAAAGGACAAGATGAAATTTTCCGATTCATCTTGCCAGTTGGCAAAATGAATTCGTATGATTCATCTCGCCAACTGGATAGATGAACGTGTATTCGAAAGCGTTCCAATTTTTTGCACGCAACCATGAATTGTGGTATCCGTAAAAGATACTCAAGGTTAAAGCGGTTGAGCAAAAATTGTTAATTACTTGTTGTTTTTCCGATACATATCTATCGAGGTTTTTTGTATTGCTCGAACATCGATTTTGAGTATGGTAGTTTAGATTGGACGTAAGCGGACCATATTTCCTCGTTAAAACCTTAGTGATAGGGTGGGAAATAACCTTCTCGACTAAGGAAAAAAAAAGTACATAGACGATCGCTTAGTGATTCTATGATTATTATCTGATTCTTTTGAAACATATGTTCTTGTGGTCTTTCGAAAGTATTGCGATTTTGGTTAGATTTTTCCATTGAATGTACAAGATTCAACTAGCCAACTGGCTAGCTGAATGAACAAGATTCGACTAACCAACTGGTGTGCTGAATGTATGAGATCTTTTTGGAAGTCTTGCAGCTTGTTACTTTGATCGGGATGATACGATTAGTGCGGTTCGATGTTCAGATCATGTGATTAACAACAGTTAGCCGGCCAGTTCGTATGAATTGTTGAGATGTTCTTGAGTGGTATTAGTTAGGTAAGTTAGGCGGAACTGATGGCTAAAAGTTCTTTACTTTGTCGTGGACGACTAGAATTCATCGTGAGCGACCAGACTTTGTTGTGAGTGACTAGACTTTGTCGTGCGCGACTAGACTTTGTCGTGAGCGGCCAGACTTCATCTTGGGCAACCAAAATCCGTCATGAGCGATGAAGCTTCGTCGTGGGTTACCAGACTTCATCGTCGTGGATTTCTAGACTTTATCATGGGCGACCAGACTTTGTCGTGGGCGGTAAGAATTTTTCATGGGCGGTAAGACTTTGTGGGCGATTAGACTTTGTCGTGAGCAACCAGACTTTGTCGTGGACGACTTGAATTCATTGTGGCCACCTAGACTGAACCAAATTTCAAACAAGCGTGTCGGTCCATTGAGGAGTTTCGTGAATGTCGAAGTTCCATGGGTATCTTGGGGCACACCAAACATTTTGACTATTCGTATAACGCTGAGATTAAAAAGATTTCATATTATATGAAAAGGAGTGTAAATGTAGTCTTTGTTTCCTCTGATCAAAGAGAGGATTTGGGAGCGTTGGGCTCTGCCTTTGTTTCCTCTGTTTCAGAAGAAGTCAGGACCGCTACTTGCGACAGTCGTGTTCTAACTTCTTAGAGTGTGATTCGTGAGGAGCGCAAGTTTATGTATAAAGGGAGTATGTTCCTTGTTTATGTTATCATTTTGGCCGAGTGTGGCCATTTATAGTATTTCGGGATTGGCCGTAGGTGGCTCTAAATTCCAGTTGCCTTGTGGCTTTTGTAAAATGTAATATTTGTGTAAGAATATGGTTTAGTTATCAAGACAAAATTACGAGTAGTCAATTCATATTTTGGTCTTTATTTGTTGCTACGTTTAGCTGTTCCATTTCAGATGCAGATTTTTTTGGAGAATCTAATTTTCAGGTTATGTGGATTTGCGTGTGTGTGCGACGAGGCAAGTTTAGGGATCTCGTATTAGTTTTTGATACTATGTCTAGAGATGTCAGAAACCAGTTTGCTGGGTTTAGGGCAAGACCTAGGTTTATTATCGGTTTTAGGGGGTTCGAAGACTGTCCCGACTTACGTATCCTGTTTGAGATTTCAACCTGAATCCGTTTTGATATTGAAGTCTGCGATAGTCTCTCATCGATCGGGAACCGCACATCTCTATGAAGACAATTTCTAACTCGTTCGGAAGTCATTACTAATATTTTAGTTTTTATAGGGCTGTTATCCTTGTGTCGGATGTGTGAGAACCGATCATCCGAAAGGTTAGGTGACTAGTTCGTCCGTCTGGGCCAATAGACGGGTTCGATACAGGAGCGAGTGTTTGCTCGTTTTGGTTTTGAAGTATGTGTAGACTGTGTTCGTGCAAATTCGGAAGTTTGTTATGATCAGCAATAAACACGATGGTAGATGCTACCGTATTGCATTTTCGCTAAGGATGTGTGTTTGAGAAGATGTTAGTACGTCTGACTGTTTGGTCTTCCAGGATGGCGTTTTCATCGAGGAAAGTATTTTTGTCGAAAAATGGTTATTAAGGCATTTGCGATGTCTCGCGATGCTGAAGATTGATTTTTATTTGATATGCCGTATTTCATGCTCGAAATGTTCGTGGGCTTGAAGATGTTTTAGTGGTACTGTAAGGGTCTTGTTTTAACATTTTGGTAGCAAAACATTTCAGTTTGTTCGCGGATGTTCGCAGCAAAAACTGTTGTTTTCATTTGGATGTTCATTTGATTTGTGTTTTATTTACGAGAGTTGTTTTGTGAACGTTGTCGATTTTACGAAAATTGTATCGTAAAATATTGTCGAGCTTGAATTTATGAAAGTTTTTTTGGCAAAATCGAGTTAAATTTTTTGAAAGTTGTTCCGTAAAAAGTCGTCGAGTTTAATTTTACTAAAGTTATTTCGTAAAATGTCGTTGAGTTTAAATTTTACAAAAGTTATTTCGTAAAATATTTTCGAGTTTAATTTTACGAAGGTTGTTTCATAAAATGGTTTCGAGTTTAATTTTATAAAAGTTGTTACGTAAAATGTTTTCAAGTTTAATTAAACAAAAGTTATTTGGTAAAACGTTTTCAGGTTTAATTTTATGAAATTTGTTTCGTAAAATGTTTTCGAGTTTAATTTTACGAATGTTATTTTGTAAAATGTTTTCGAGCTTAGTTTCACGGATCATGTTTCTCAAAATGTCATCAAGTTCAATTTTATGAAAGTTATTTCGTAACATGTCGTCGACTTAGTTTTATTTGGGCGTTGTAAGCGAATTGTGGATTGCTATATTTAGCCACAATCTGTTGAATACATTTGCGACAAAAGAGAATGCCGAAATTGTCTAAGTAAAGATGTGTTTTTCTTATTTCCAATTATTTTCAAAAATATCGTGTACATGAATGTAGATATTTTGAAATATGGGAGTATACGAGTATACGTATACGTACACACTCCCCCTTTTTAGAGAAGGCGACAGCTGCACTTTTCTCGCGACAAGTTGCCAATATACCTTTTTCTGGGATTAAGCCGTCTCATAGTTCAGTTTGTTGTTGTGAGTTAGATTACTCGTTTGGCGATGATGCATCGTCTGTTTCGGCCGCGGTGGCTACAGTTGGGTTGACGAATTATTCAGACACTGGATGCACCATTCTATCTGGGATGTTGGGCTCGGAGGCGAGGTTGCCTTCATCAAGTTGAATCTAGTTTGCCTATTTTCTGAAACGTTTTTAACTTTGTACGAAGCAATTTTTGTCAGCGACTGAGTTTCCTTTGCTCGTTTGGGTCCGATTACTGGTGTCGTTGTGACCCATCTTAGTTTGTGCTCCGCTAGGAAGCAGAATCTCGCTTGCTTCTAACATCCTCAAATTAAGGATATTATGTGGGGCGTTGGGAACTTGATGCCTAAGTGGTAAGTCGATAAGAGTGCTTTCATGGAGTTTATCCAAGGCGTTCCAAAAATTTCTAATTCTACGATCTTGGTGACTTCTTTGGCCACAATTGGAAGTTGAATCGATCTGAGAGTCATGGTTTTTGTGCCAGAGAAACCAGTGAGTGCTTTTGGCGTGGGCGTGACTTCGGAAAATCTGATTCCCATCCTGGTTAAAGTGTTGCAGAAGATTATGTTTACAGTGCTTCCTGTATCGACGAGGATTCTTGTGAACTCGAGGTATTTTATGACGAGAACGATTACAAGAGATTTTCTATGAGGAGTGTTGATTCCGACAGCTTCACTTTCTTTGAATGTAATCACATTAGCGAATCAAGAGATGTAAAGAGATGGTGATCGGGCCAGTTGGCGTTCGATTCAACTTTGCGATGATAAGCTTTTATTGCGGAGATGGTGCTTTGGCAGTATTGCGATCCTCCAATTATCGTGGTTAGTCAGCCGTGATAGACATTGCTGGTTTTGTCCTCAGGCTCTCTTCCGCGCTTCCCTTTCGTTGCTTTGTTGCCCGGTGGCGCTTGGTCAAGCCTAGGTGGCAGTTTAGCTTCCTTGAGGAGACCGTTTATGCTGGATATTTCCGACATCTTTCTTGCGAGTAGCTTTGCCATCAGCCTTGCTCCGAGGACTTTGTAGTTTATCGTGGAGTGACCCTTCCTTTGGTGGAACTCATAGAAGGTGTTTTCATCGTAAGAGGTGTTTCGGGTCCAAGTATTACCTAACATTCTTCCTCTTTCGGACGATGGGTTGATGGCGTAGTTATGCGCTTCCTGAAGATCTTCTCCCTCGTGATAGACGTACTTATTGTTACGAGGGTTTTTCTTTTTCGATTTCTGTTTTGAGGGAGCGTCTTTCACGAACGCCTTTGCCGAATTATGTTTCAGAGTCAACACTTTCATTTCTTCTTCGATGGTGATAAAATTTGCTGCTTTGTGAAGAGCGTCTTGGATCGACTGCAGTTTTTCGAGTGCTATCCACTTTTTGAATTTTTATTGTACCAGAGCGTTTCCCGAAGCGCGTCTACGACCACTTTATCGCTTATCCTCATGACTCTTGATATCACGACCATGAATCATTTGATGAAATCATGGAGAGGTTCGTCTTCCCTTTGAGCCATGCTCCATAACTCGACATCTAAAGTTTCTCTGTCCATAAACATGGAGTATTGTTTGAGAATTACGCAGAGAGTTGCCGGAAGTTTCTCATGGAGTTGCATCTTCATCGGGAAAACAATTCGAGAGCCGCTTCTTGGAGGTGTTCAATGAAGAAGAGATGGAATCCCGCGTCTTTTTCACCCTCCTTAAGTTTGGACCTTGCCATCACGATTTGAAAGGTTTGTAGATGAGTTTTCGGATCAGTGGTTTTGTCGTACATAGGGATCTTGATTTTGTCGGGATCAGAGATTTGAGCCTTAATTATTTGATCAATCTCTGGTGCTATGCTGATGGTTTTTGCGATGTAATCTTGGAGATTGTGAATTTCACCGAAGTCATCATCATCAGCATTTGGAACTTGTCGGTGTTTATCGTGAATGTTTGGAGCCTATTTTTCAGCCAATTCTTTTTGTTCTACCTAGAAGAGATTTTCTTCTTCCTCTGTCATCGGTTTATCGAACTGATGATCTTTCGAGGTTGAGTGTCTCCTTCTTCTTCTTGAATATACGTCCGCATCCTCATCCGAAGAATCAAATTGTTCGCTGGAATCCAAGTTAATTCGCATGGCCTCGTTCTCTTTCATTTCCTCGTTTAGAGGCCGAAAGTAGTTGGTAGTTTTGAGTGTTGCATCAGGAGTTGTCTCGTTGGAATTTGTCTTGACGGCTCCTTCTGTGCTTTTGTATCTTGTTGAGCGGAGTTGCAAAATCAAGTCTTCTCCTGCGAAGTTCCGCGTGGGAAGATGGCTCTGGTTTTCGCAGTTATGGTTTCAACCTGTTTTGCGAGAGAGCTTGTCATCTTATCTTGTTCTTCAGACTTCTTTCTAAGAGTCGAGAACATCTTTTTAATCTCCTTGAATGTCGCAGTGTTTGCTACCGTGGTGACGTTCGTTGGTAGAGTCTGCTCAACATTGTTGTTTGGTGGAAGACAGTCACGAGCTGGTTGGTCGTTTTTATTTTCAGTACTTATGTCGGAACTTGTTGTTTGACGTAAAAGAAAACGCTTGCCCTCTCCTTCTAGCGCTAAACTGTGAGAACCAAAATTCTCACTGTCGATTTTAGTTAGTTATGGAAAGTCATAGAGAACTCAAACTTTCCAGAGATCCTTGATTTCTGTGAGTCAAACACGAAAAGATCAGAACACGATAACAATGGAATACGAATATGAAATTAAAAGTATGTAAGACGGCAAAAGAAGTCTTATTTCGAATCTGCGTATGAGCGTGTTACAACATGTAATAAGTCTTGGCTACGTGAGCTGTTGGCGAATTCCCTAGTACCGACACCTAAGATTAGTAAACCTAATTAATTTGCAACTTGCTAACAAATGCGGAAAATAATCTAATGCCCTAATTATTTTGGTGTGGAGAATTGAACGTCTATTGAATGTCCCTGTGTCCTTCCTCTTCATCTCTCTTATATAGGTTTCAGGGTTGATCCGTCTTCCTTTTTCACCTTCCGTTCCTCCAAGGAAATCTTTCTTTTCTGATTTATTCTTCTGCGAAAATCTTCCTTTTCTAGATTTCTTCCATTTATCCGTGACTTACAGGCAAGCTTCAACCGCCATCGTGCTTGGGATTGATTCTCGGCTAGAGTCATAAGTGGGCCATTATTGTATTTTAGTTCTCGTTGGGCCGTTTTACGGTCTAGGCAGTTTTTACGGTCCTCATCGGGAGAACTAAGCTTTAGTACGATGATACGATCAAGACTTTATGGAAAGATTACATGAGTGAGATAACATCAACGTTCAAGTTAGTCGTTGATCATTTTATACGATTGGTAAATACGAGTGCGTCCTTATGGTCATTCCAAAGAATGACTATTTTTATCGTATAGGTA
Source organism: Iberis pinnata (assembly GCA_900406425.1). Lineage (NCBI taxonomy): Eukaryota > Viridiplantae > Streptophyta > Magnoliopsida > Brassicales > Brassicaceae > Iberis > Iberis pinnata. The sequence continues at coordinate 12,062 of OVBE01000940.1, forward strand.
AGGTTGTCCTGGGTGTTGCGGAAAACCATTATTGATTTATACGATTAACTCCACATGATAAGATTTCATGATTGTTTCGCAAATTTCAAGAAATAATCGTATAGCTGAGGTGATCTTGGTGTTCGGGATTACCAAAAACGCTTATACAATTACTTCAGAACTTATGCGAGTTTTACGATTATAATTGCATAATTCCAACGGAAATACGAAATGATACGAAACAAGAGACAATTTTTCCGAAGCAATGCAAGGCATTTTCATGATTCATCTTGCCAACCGGCAAGACAAATTTTCTCTGTTTCATCTCGCTAGTTGGTGAGATGAATTTTCTCTGATTGATCTCGCCAGTTGGCGAGATGAGTTTTATATGCTTGATCTCGCCAACCGGCGAGATGAATTTGTTTGATTCATCTCGCTAGTTTGCGAAATGAATTTTTTTGATTCATCTCGCCAATTGGCAAAATGAATTTGTTTGATTCATCTCGCTAGTTGGCGAAATGAATTTGTTTGATTCATCTCGCCAGTCGGCGAAATTAATTTTATACGATTCATCTCACCAACTGGAAAGATGAATTTTCTCCAATTCATATCGCCAACTGGTGAGATGAATTTTCTCTTACTCATCTCGCTAGTTGGCAAGTTGAATTTTATACGATTCTTCTCGCCAACTAGCGAGATGAATTTTCTCGGATTCATCTCGCCAACTTGTGAGATGAATTTCTCTGATTCATCTCGCTAGTTGGCAAGATGAATTCATATGATTCATCTCTCCAACTGGCGAGATGGACGTGTATTCGAACGTTTGCTGATTATTCGCACACAAACATGAATCTGCTGTCCGTAAACGATATTCGGAATTAAAGCGTTTGTCCAAAGATTGCGATTTACTTGTTGTTGTTCCAATATATATCTTTCAAGGTTTTTTGGTATTCCTCGGACATCTATTTTGAGTATGCCAGTTTGGATCAGATGTAAGCTGACCATCTTGCCTCGTTCAAACCCTAATGATAGGAAAACCTGTTGGAAAAAACCTTCTCGACTAAGGATAAAAGAGTACAGAGAAGATCGCTTAGCGATTCTACTATTGTTATCCGATTCTTCCGAAACATATGTTCATATGGTCTTTCAGAAGTATTGTTATTTCAGTTAGTTTGTTCCGTTGACTGTACAAGATTTAGCTAGCCAACTAGCTAGGTGAATGTACAAGATTCGGCTAGCCAACTGGTGAGCTGAATGTACGAGATATTTTCAAAAGTCTCACAGCTTGTTACATTGATCGGAATGATACGATTAGTGTGGTTTGATGTTCGGATCATGTGATTATCATCTCAATTATTATTTTTAGACATCAATTTTGTTGTGACCGTTTTTTACCCCAACGTGGTTTCATGGGCGTCTTGTGGCGTTCTCAACATTCTAACTATTGGTATGGCACCGAGATGGATCAGTTGTCCATGCATATGGATAGATGCGAAAATATTGAGTCTCTAATCCCTCAGATCAAAGAGGAGATTCGAGAGTACTGGGCTCTGACCCCCATTTCTCTGTATTCGGAGGAAGCTGGGACTGCGGCCCATGGCAAAGAGGAGGCGGTGGATCAGGATCTGAGTCCATTTGGTGGGTCATGTTGTAGCTTTTTAAACTGTGGCTCGTGAGGTGCGCATGTTTGTATGAAGGGAATATGTTCCCTGTTTTATTTATGATTTTGGCCGAGTGTGGCTTTTTTAGATCGCGAACCCAACCGTATGGAATAGGGTCCCTTGCCGCTTAGCGGTCTTTGTACTTTTGGCCATGTTGTGGTATTTGATTTGTGAATTTCGTTTTTCATGTTTTCCACATGATGCTATAAAATGGGAGTTAAGGTTACGAGTAGTCACTTCGTACCTTGTCCTCTGATGATCGCTACATCCATTTGTCTAGTTTTTTAGTTTTATGGACTTACATACATAAGCGGCGAGACATATTTAGGGATCTCGTATCGTTAGATACTATGTCTGGAGATGTTAGAGACCAGCATGCTAGGTTTAGGGTAAGACCTAGGTTTACTCTAGGTTTTAAGGCGTGCGGTGACTATGTCAGCTTATGTATCCTGTTTGCGACTTCAACCTGGTTCCGTCTCAATATTGAAGTTTGTAATAGGTTCCTGACTTATATGAGTCGCATCGATCGGGAATCGAGCATCTCTCCGAAACAATTTTTAAGTCGTTCATAATTTCTAACCAAAATATTGGTTTTCATAGGACTTTTATCCTTGTGTTGGATGTATGAGAACCTAACTTACGAAAGGTTAGTGACTAGTTTGTCTGTCGGAGCCAATCGACGAGTTCAGTGTTGGAATAAGTGGTTGCTCGCTTTTGGTGTTATGGTATATGGCGAATGTGGTTGCATGATCATGATGTCTCACTTTTTCCGAAAGGTCTTTTTTTTGCTCGAAGGTTTTTTGTTCAGAATGTGTTTGAGAGATGTTCCTAAATTTGGTTAAGGAAGATTGTTCGTATGATTCCAGTCTCTGAGTTTATCCAAGGCGTTCCCATGATCACGTTGTAGATGACAAGATAGTCGACTACTGCAAGATTGATGACTTTTGTGATCTCTTTGGCTAGGACTGGAAGTTAAATTAATCTATGAGTCATGGTTGTCGTGCCGGAGAAGCCAATGAGTAGTTTTGGCATGGGCGTGACTTCAGATAAATTGATTCCCATCTTGTTTAACGTATCGTGGAAGATTATGTTTACGGTACTTCCTGTGTTGATAAGGATTCTTGTGACTTCGAGATTTCTTATGATGAGATCAATTATGAGGGGGTCGATGTGTTGTGTGTCGTTTCCGAAAACTTCACTTTCCTCGAAAATAATAGCGTTATTCGACGAATTGGAGGACTTGAAGAGGAGGTGAGCAGGCCAGTTGGCGATCGATTCAGATTTGTAGTGATACGCTTTTATTGCAGAGACGATGTCCTGAGAATATTGCGATCCTCCGATAATCATGTTTAGTCGGTGATGGTTGATGTCACTCCTTTTGTCCTTTGAACCTCTTTTGCGTTTTCCCTTTGTTCTAGTACCCCGAGGTGCATTGCCACCTAGTACCGCTTGATGGGACATAGTGGTCGATCTGTTTCTCTTATGAGATATTTGATACTAGAATTTCCAACATTTCCCCTATGAGTAGTTTTGCCGTTAGCCTGGCTCCGACAACTTTAGAGTTCTCCATGGAGTGACCCTTTGTTTGGTGGAACTCATAGAAGGTGTTTTCATCGTATGAGACGTTCCGAGTCAAGGTACTACTCGATGTTCTTCCCTATTCGGACGACAGGTTTATCGCATAGTCATATGCGCCTTGGACGTCTTCTCCCTCGCGATGGACGTACTTTTTGTTACGAGGGTTTTTCTTTTTTTAGTTTTTGCTCGGGAGGAACGTTTTTCACGGATGCCTTTGCCGACTTAGGCTTTTGCGATAGAAGTTTCATCTCTTCTTCGGTGACGATAAAGTCTGTGGTCTGGTGAATAATATCATGAATCAAACGTGGTTTTTCAAGGGCTATCCTCTTTATGAATTTCGACCTATACCAGAGGGTTTTTTGGAGCGGTCCACGACTACGTTATTGCTGATTGCGCTGACTCTTAACATCACGATCTTGAATCTTTTCCTTAAATCTCGAAGAGAATTCGTCTTCCCTTTGGGACCAAATCCATAGGTCGAGGTCGGAAGTTTCCCAGTCCATAAATATGGAGTACTGTTTGGAGAATTCCGAAGGGAGTTGCCGGAAGTTTTAGATGGAGTTACGTTTAACCGGGAGAACCATTGGAGTGCAGCTCTCTGGAGGTGTTCGACGAAAAGGAGGCATAATCTTGCCTCTTTTTTGCCCTCCTTAAGTTTGGATCTTGCCATGCGATCCGAAAGGTTTGTAGGTGAGCTTTTGGATCGGTGGTTCCGTCATACATGGGGATTTTAATTTTCCAAGGGTCAGAGATTTGTGCGTTAGTTATACCCCTTCTATTTCTGTGAACCGAAATTAAGTAAAACCCCTCCTTCTAGTGCCAAACTGTGGGAACCAAAATTTGCATTGTCGATTTCCGTTAGTTAAGGAAAAATTGAGTAAACTCAATTTCCTAGAGGTACCGGAATTCTGTGAGCCAATCCAGTATGAGATCAGAACGCAAGAAATGATAATAAAGATAAAAAATAAAAAGTACGAAGAGGATAAAAGGGTTTCTTATTCCGAATCGTATGAGCGTGTTATAATCTGATGATAGCCTCAGCCGCAAGAGCTGTTGGCGAGTATCCTGGATCTAAGAATAAAACTGATAAACCTAATTGAGTTGCAGCTTGTCAAGGACGGAAAAATAACCTTAAATATTAAGTATTTTGGTGTGTAGATGTTTCTCCTCTTCTTCCTCATCTCTCTTATATAGGCTTCAAGGTTGATCCGCCTTCCCTTTTTGTCTTCGATTTTTCCATAGAAATCTTCATTTTCGAGTTTTTTAGTTTGCAGAAATATTCCTTTCTTAGATTTTTTCCATTACTTTACGGCTTGCGGAACAAGTTATGACCATCATTGCGCTTGGGCAAAATTCTCGTCTGGAATTGTAAATGGGTCGTTATCATGTTTTAGGCTTCGTTGGGCCGTTTTACAATTTAGGCAATTTTTATGATTCCTATCGGAGAACCGGCCTTTCGCACGATGATACCATGGAAAATTTGTGAAATAATAATATAAACCATATAGATAAGATAATGTTGGCGTTTAAGTGAGCCATTATCGTTTAATACGATTGATAAATATAGACGCATCCTTATGACCGTTCTGAAGAATGACAACTTTAATCGTATAGTTGTGATAATCGTTGGTGCTTCGTCTAACCGTTATCATTTTATACGATTAAATCTTATATGAAAATATTTTACGATTCTTTCACAAGTCATAGGAAATAATCATATGGATAAGGTAAATTTGTTCACTACAAGAAAAACTGTTAAAAGTCGGAAATGTTTTTGTAACTATGACTATTATTTTGTGGCTATAGCGTGAAATAGCCACAAAAATAAGTAGCCACAACACTATAGCTACAAAATAATAGTCATAGTCACAAAATAAATTCCGACTATTAACAGTTTTTCTTGTAGTGGTTGTTTAAGATAACCAAAACCGTTTTTACGATTAACTCAGGACTTATACGATAAGAATGAATTTTATGGTATTTATCTTAGAATTCTATCGGAAACCCGAAACGATACGAAAAGATAGATGATTTTTCCAAGACGGCATGAAGTGCGTGAGGTTCAATTCGGCTTGCCAATTGGAAAGCTGAACATGTGAAGTTCAACTTTCCAATTGGTGAGCTGAACGTATGAGGTTCAACTCGCCCATTGGCGAGCTCAACGTATGTCGTAAACACGTTCTGAATGTATATTGTAAATGTGTTGTCCGTGAACGACAAGATTTGGAACCGAAGTTTTTGTCCAGAGATCGCGATTGTTTGAATCTTCTTGGACGTTAATTCCGTGTTTTTGTGCCCGGCAATGATAATTGTGAGGTTTTGATTCCTTGAATCGAGTGACCATCATTTTAATGATGGCTTTTGAGACATCATTTTTGTCGTAAATATTTTTAACCCCAACATATGTGAAGTTTGACAAGTTACTTCTCACATTTATACAGTGGATTTTACTATTTACCCTCGGACTTTGAAACCATGAATTCCACGTAACTTATCTAACCTATATCTCGCAAGAATATCTATACGATTCTTACGAGCTGGAGGGCTGACTGTTGGGGTCAAAAATGGTCATGACGAATTTGATGACTCAAAACCATTGTTTAAATGTTGATCGCTCGATTTCGAAAACCTAACCGCATAACCACCGTATCCCGATCAACGGAATAAACCAACCATCCGAAAAATACGAGAAGATCTTGACATATATGCTTTGGAACAACAAGAATCAATCGCAACCTTCGGAAAAATTCTTTGGTTCCAAACCTTGTCGTATATGGATGAACAAAAGCTTGTACGTTCAACTCGCCCATTGCCAAGCTGAATGACACATGTCCGCTGAACCACACAAGTTCATCCTAAGAGGTCCAATCAATCGAATCCGAAACTAACCCTAGATTGGGAAAAGTGTCAAGATTGATGGCTAAACGGGCCATTATCTCGAGGGGCCATGTGAAGAATATCCCACTTAGTATCAGAATCCAATTTGATTCGCAGTTCAACCTAAAAATGGTCTTTTCATGAGAAAGGTCAGTTAAGTTACAATGTATTAGTGAATTACATTCAACTTACTTACATCTATATTATCTCTTACTATTATCCTACAATGATGATGTATGGAAGATTGTTTCACCAGCTTTTTGGTAGATGTTTACACGAAGATTGAGATGATCAATAGTTCATAAAATTATGACAAAATTTAAATGGTAGCTGATCAAGGTGATTGTAATGTTTCAAGAAAATGGGAAACAAACCATTAATCCTTTTACGTTTACAAGAGGTAAAAATACATGATTTATCATTGTTTTCATGTCTCACATGACATCCAGGTGATTCAAAGAAGTCTTTACATGGCAAGTACTACAAAGTGATGATTATACAGTTTCAGTAGACAGAGTAGAGTCTATAACATCAAGGCTTATGGAGGATCATTTAAGACACTCACAAATGTCTATATATTCCAAAACTCAAATAAATCTTCATATCAATAAGTATTTTGGATCCTCATATCAATAAGTATTTTGGATCTAATTGGGTTCAACGATTCAGCAGGAAAAGGGAAGACAATATACTATATGAGTGGGAAACTGGGACTTCAAGGCACTATGAATGGATCTTTGTATCTGTTTGATTTATAGATTTAATATAGTATATTATCAATAACACTTGAGAACAACAGATATTAATGAGAATAGAGAAAGAGAATAACATTTCTCATTAGCTTGAAGAAGTGATGATCTTACAACTTATATGACCAAAATCAAGAAAACACCAAAGTAGAAACATTTTTGAATCATCTTTAATGTTGGCTAGGAACGAAAAGGGAATAAGGCTGAGCCACAACCTGCCAAGCTGGAGATGTGTCAGTGCTGACAAAGGAGCAGGTCGGCTCGACCTTCCTAGGTCGCAGGTCCGTTCCTTTAGCGCCTAAGACACTCATTCAGGCCTAGATGCACCAAATGTTAATTTTGTGCATCAAAACACTTCCAAAATGTTCAAAATTCATTATCCACTATTATGCACATCATAATATGGATTACCCTAAAAATGAATCGAAGGCTTGATAAAAAAATGCAATGGCCGCTACTTGGCTGCAACAAGATCGCAACAAGGCCTGTCGTTATTCTTGGCCGACCTACTTGATCCACCACCTTTCCTGGATTCCTTTTGCCTTCCTAATACCTATGATACTTGGGCCTATGTCACTGGTGTCAATGTTCATTAATTCTTGATTACACATAATCTATGAATGCTCAACCTTGGCCGCCTTTGAGTCTTAATGAGTCTCAATGGTCTTCTTTATTCTTAACTCAATACTCCCTCTCAATCTTAGCCATGATGAATTTTTAAGCTTGAAACCACAAAATCCTACCTTATTAAAAACTTTAATATGGAAAATCACTTGGGATAAACCATATTGAAGGAAAAAGAGTATAAAGTCCAAGGCAGGAGTCTTTTAGGAATGTGGAAGGGTTGTGAGTCCAAGTATTTCATGGATCAATTCACAAACTGTCAAATTTGATGCCTTGGTAAAGTTATCCGCCAATTGGTTCAAACTCCTTGTGTAACACGGAAGAATAACTCTTTGTTCAACCTTTTGTCGAACTTTGTGACAATACCCCTCTATGTGTTTGGTCCTCTCATAGAATACATTGTTGAATGAAATATAAATGGTGGCTTGGTTTTCATAATGCATTGTGATAGGCTCCTTTGTCTCAATACCCAAATTATTTCGAAGACCTTTTAGCCATATTAACTCCTTGGTGAACTTGTCTATGGATTTATACTCAACCTCGGCAAATAGCTATACTTCAAGGTAACACTTTTTCATCTTTAGTTTGATTCTAATTATGACATTTAATTTGGCACTTCTTCTGATCTAACCTTTGTCTAGCATTAGTTTTGGCACTCGTTCAGATTTAACCTTTCTCCTATGTTTTGACAAACAACTAGATTAAGAGAAAAAAGTTATTATTGGTTAATTTTAATATTAAACTCATCTTCTATTGCCTTGTTTCTTATTTCGTCGATTGTCATTTTAACCTTTTGTTGGTGTCAAAACTCCCTCATCAAGATTTCAGACCATATAGAAAGAAGAAAGAGTTCTTAGCATATAGAAGGTTCATGTCAAAATAAAGGTTTAGTAAGATACAATGAAAACCTCAAGAGGATTCATCAAGGGAAAATTCTGCTTCGGTAAAAGTTGAAGATTGCCCGAGCACTCAGTGACCAGAATGCCGCAGGTGGGTCAAGAGATAGCCCAGAAAAGGAGGACCAAGTCATAACGGTTACAAGATTCCAGGAGGATATTTCAAAGACTTGAGTCGTCGGAGCGCATACGGACCGAGAGATACGAAACTTCTTCCCGAGAGTTCCGGGAGCTTCAGAAAGAATTCAAAGAAAATCGAGTGGTATAAATTGAAGAGGAGACTAAGAAGAGAGGGAGTTTTTCACTTTTAAAGCTTAAAAATTGTATGCGAGCTTAGAAATTTTGAGCAATCCATAAATCAATACAAAACTCAATTCTTCATAAATTTTGTTGTGATTTTTTTATTTGCCGAAATTCTACGAATTCCTCACAATATATCTTATAAATTTGTTTCCATATTTTAGCATTGTGGGAACCCAAATTGGCATTGTCAATTTCTGTTAGTTACAGAAAATCATAGAGAACTCTAACTTTTCAGAGATCCCGGATTTTTGTGAGTCAAACACGGAAAGATCAGAACATGATAACAACAGAATATGAATATGAAATGAAAAGTAAGATAGAGGATGAAAGAAATCTTATTCCGAATCTCGTGAACATGTTACAATCGGGAGATAGTCTTGGCCGTAAGAATTATAGGCGAGAAATCCTAGAACTAACAACGTAGACTGTGAATAACCTAATTGAGTCGCAGCTCACTAGCAAGTACAGACAAAAATCTAAAGCCCTTAGTATTTTGATGTGGAGAATTGAACACAAATTGAACATGTCCATGCCCTTCTCTTTGTCTCCCTTATATAAGCTTCATGATTGCTCCATCTTCCTTTTTATTCTTCCGTTCCTTTGCAGAAATATTCCTTTTCCGGTTTGTTCTTTTGTAGAAATCTTCCTTTTATGAATTTCTTCCATTTCTTCTCGGCTCTCAGGACAAGTTCTGATCGCCATTATGTGTGGGCTCGGTTCTTGGCTAGAGTTGTAAGTGGGTCGTTATCATATTTTAGGCTTAGTTGAGCCATTTTACGGTTTAGGCGATTTTTATGGTTTTCATCGAACAACCGAGCTTTCATACAATGATACAATCGAGACTTTATAGATAGATTATATTGATCGTATGAGTGAGATAACATCTCATTTTATAGTTAGTCGTTTATCGTTTTATACTATGGATAAATACGAGCATTTCCTTATAACCATTCCGAAGAAAGACGATTTTAATCATATTGTTAAGAAAATCTTTGGCGTTTCGCAAAAATACTTTCATTTTCTACCATTAACACCATACGAGAAAATTTTGAGGTTCTTCTGCAAGTCGTAGGAAGTAATTATATAGCTAAGGTGATCTCGGTGTTCGAGTTAACCAGAACTGTTTGTACGAATACTCCGGGATTTAAGCGAGTTTTACAATTTTTATTGTTGAATTAAAATGGAAGAACATAATGATACGAAACAAGAGAATAAATGTCTGTGAGATGATCAGCTCGCCAACTGGCGAGCTGAACTGTGTTGAGTTCAACTCGCCAACTGATATATTGTGTCTTTAATAGATTTTAGCTCTTGTTTCATCTTCATTTTAGGTAGATTCACTTGAATTTAGGCACATATAGGTTGCAAATTCTTATCATTTCATGTTTCAGGTGTTGAAGGTGAATGAAATCAAAAGACAGATCAGATGGATGAAAAAGAGCTAGAAGGGTACTTAATAGGGATCAAAACAACAAGCCTTAAATATCAAGCAATTCGGGAATATTACAATGGAAATGTTACCATGGCATGAAGAATATTATAGCCATACATTCAATCTTTCCAACAAGCCAAAAATCACCAAAAACACCCCAGGAAATTGCAAGATATGAGCCGGCAAAGCTGAGGTCCGCTAGGTTCGAAGCTCCAAACCATACACTCTAAAGATGCGTCTTTTACACCAGCTTCCATCATGAATTAATAAAAGTCGTCTTCATGAGAGTTGTAGCCCTTTGATTGAGCTTTCCAAAGAGATATTTCACGGTATAATAGCCTCAACGATGAGAGAGTTATGGACCCCGTATTGAAGGTGTGTCTAGCAGTATTTGGAACAGAAGCTCATACCGGTTTAGTGTACTGGTTTGTGAAAAGCGGTCTTCAAAAATGCAATTTACAGGTACCAAAAACGGTTTGTTTCACTAGTTTGTATTAAACTGGTACCAGGAAAAAGTCAACATTTTCTCACTCATTTTGAAGTCTTTGCCCATTTTGACTTTGGTTAACCCATGTGTTTTGGGTTAACCCAATACCATTTTTAGGAGACTATATATATATATATATTTTAGACATTATTTTGTAGAAAACTTTCATTAAACTTTGATCTTATCTTTTAATATTAGATTCATCTTTTGTTGAGCAACCTTTTCTCTAGTTTCATTCAAGCTTTTATTGTTTGTTCTCCAAGATCAAAAAGATCTTCTTTGGAGATTTCTCTTTGATCTTGAAGGAAATTGTATCACCTCTATATTTAATATATGCATCTTTCTTCTTCTTTGTGTTCTTGGATGTTAGGACTTAGTCTTGGTTATTGGATCTAAGCTAGATAGATTTGTATTGGGGTTGATTGATAGTGATTTATGGTTGTTAATTTTTGATCTTCATTCATTAGGTGTTTTTAGTGGTAAATTTGACTTCATCACTCAAGTTTAGATCATATGATAAATTTTGCCCGAAAGGTATTCGATGAAATTCCTAAACCAACTTTTGAACGCTAAATGAGGCCTAACCAAGAGATTGTGTTAGTTAGTTTAGTGGTTTATCATGAATTAGATCTCAATGCTTCTTGATTATGTAATTATCCAAGAGATTGTTTTAGTTGCATGATTAGAAAAATTATTAGTGTCACGAGAGTGGATTAGTCTATTTAAGGGAAACTTTGACCAAGGATTGACATTGATTGATTATTTTATTGTTGGTTTATTGTTAATCATATCTCTTGATAGTAAGATCCATGATCCAATACTTTTATCTTATTTTATTCTTTATTTCTCATTTATTTGCATTTCGTTTCTTAGATTTATAAATCACACAAACTCATTGGCTCTAGAGTAGTTTGGTTCTCTTATCTTTAGTGTTGTAATTTTAGTCCTTGTGGATTCGATTAAACCCTTCTATTCTACAAGCGATTAGAAAGGGGATTGGTAAAATTTCTATTATCAATTTGGCGCCGTTGCTGGAGACTAAATGATTGCCATTACAGTTAGGAATCAAATTGAGACTAGAGCCACATATTTCTTTCTTTTTTAATAATTTCTTTAACTTATCCTTGTGATCTTGAACTTCTAGGTTTAGAACTAGGTGTGAAGGAAACATTCAATGAGAAGGAGATAAGAGAATCAAACGTCAAGATAGCGACGTTAAATGTGCCCTTGGAGACTCCTTCAAGAAGTCAAGATAGAGACTTAAAAAAATCTCACTAGAGAGGAAGTCCCATATATATCCTTTATTTTATCATTTGCTTTACTTTGTTTTTATTTATCTTTAGGATTTTTGATTTTGGGTTTGATGATTCATGGAGATGTTTGAGTGTTGATTTGTGCAGATTTTATGTGTTTTAGAAGTCCGTATAGTTCTCATAATCGCGATGATTGAGGTATCCTTGAACACCCTTGTACATACTTGCATTTTAGTTTTTGTTTCTTTTACTTTCGGTTCTTTCTCTTAATTCTTTTTTCACACAAGGGACCGTGTGAATTAAGTTTGGGGGAGGGACCATATCTAACTTAGTTTTGAGTTTTGGTCTTATCATGTATTTGCATTGTGAATAGTTATGGTTTACAAAAATCCATAAAAACCGAAATTTTTTCAAAAATCTTCAAAAACATTGCATTTAACTTCGTTCTATTTTTATCTTAGTTCAAGTTTAGTAGCATGTTAGGTTGCATTTGCATAGGAAACAATGATTGGATTTCCTTGTGATTCTTGATCTCTTGCTTGAATTGTATTACCCTATCTAGTGGTAGAATTATGCTTGAACCATTTTTATATTTTGAAAATCCATACTTGGAATTGACTATTTGAGACTTCATAGTGCTCATAGAATCTTTCTTGATTTGAACCATTCCCATGAAACTTGGACTTAAATGAATCAAAAATGTCTTTGCTTATGGAATAACCTCTTAGAGTTAGCCTCAATTTAAGGTTAACATGTTTAGGTGGGGGAATGTTTAGATTAGGGGTTTGGTTTAGGAATGATTTGAGGTATGTGGTTGTGTTGAAAGGGTATTGGAAATGAGCATAAGTGAAAAGAAAACTATGAGTTCCTTAAAAACTAAAAAGTTAAGAAGAAAAGTATTCGATGATAAGTCTGATCCTCCCAAAAAAGTGAAAAATTGGAAAAGAAATCCAAAAAGGAAAATGAAAGTTTAAATTCTAATTGGAAAAAGGAAGGCTAGATGTTTAAGTAGAAAGAAAGAACAAAAAGGATCTCCTAGTAGTTACAAAGAAGAAAAAAAGGCAAACGTTTTGGGAATGAAAAGAGTTTGGAAAAAGAATGTCAAATGGGTGGTTTGAGTTCTAAGTTTAGAGAAATGTGATTATAGGCTAGAATAGGGACATAAAGGGGTTTTGGTAGAGCATTAGATATGGTGAAAACACTGTATGCCTTAATTGTTTGATTCTACCTTGATTTTATCTAATGTTTTGTATTACTAGTTGAGAGAAACCACTTCAAATGTGAGAAACTATTTCATTCACTACAAGAAATATGACTATCGATAGCGTTTCAGGATAGCGTTTTTTGTGTAACTGCTATTGTATATGGACACTGGTTTTATCCATAGTGTTTCATTTTTTTGGACGCTATTTTTTCATTCGCGGGAAAACAAAAATACTTAGGCGCATAAATTTGCTTAGTTTCGGCACTTACTATTGCAGATAATACAAAAAACGCTATGGTAACTTTTTTCAACATAATCAATTCGATCGAATTAGTTATTTCTCTCTTTCTTCATTATTTTTAGAAGATATTCAATGTATGCGTTACTTCAGGACATTGTTGATCTCACTGATTCGAAGCTCTATTGTTTAATCGAGAAGTTATCTTCCTCATATTTAGTTAATTTGCAATGTCAGATTGCAAATGTGGAATTCAGCTATATATAGATTGTTTGATTTCACTATTTTGATTACGAGGTATCATATATAAATATATATATATATATATATATATACATGTATACATATTTTTTGAATTCGTTAGATGCGGAATTTAGCTAAAAATAACTTTTAGCTAAAATGTTATTTTTTATTCTCAGTTCTGAAATGACAGCAAGGACGAGAGGATGTTACCAAGGCTTAGAGGCTATCCCTGCATCAACATGGGGTAAAATTCAACAAGTTGAACTAAGAGAAGAAGTAGTACTGAAGAAGAAGAACCTGTTAATTTGGATCAACATGGGGTAAAAATTGCTAGAAATGATGAAATTCAAACAAGGAATAAGAGCTCTAGAAAAAATAACGAGGTTGTTAATCTGTTAAATTCCAAAGAGGCAGTTGAACCTGAAGAATTAGATAGAGTGGTGGACGATGTTGAGGGTGAGAATATAAGACGACTTGAAGATGATGATAAAGTTAATGAAGATGATGATGGTTTTGCTGATAATGATGACGGTTTTGATGAGGGTGAGAAGGTAATACTTGAAGATGGATAGAAGTTACTGAGAAACAAGCTCTTGAGAAAGAAAATGATCAGACTCATAGTATTGAACATAATGACCATGTAGAAAATGATCAGAGTACTGACCGTAATGACCATGTTAACATGGATTAACATAGGGTTAACAATGAGAGTACTGAAGGAAATCAAACTCCAGTTAATGAAGTGAAGGAAAAAAAAGAGAAGTGGACCAACAAAGATGCGTACAATGGGTACATAACCGAATGATAGGGTCTCAGTGTCTTTCAATGAGTATGGTGAACATGTTGGACCTGGTTCTGTTACATTGTCATCTTTTCTTGGACCTCTGGTGAGAGAACATGTTCCAGTTACATTGTCTGACTAGAGACAACTTGATCAAGTGTCTAAGGATACCATAAGGGAGGAGATCCATGTATCTTTGACCATTTAAGCAATTTATCTTGATCCAAGCTAAGTGTTCATTTTAGCATAATTTGATGCATGAAAGGTTTGACATGAAAGACGAATGGCAGAAAGAGGTTCTTATGAAGCAGCTGAGATGTTTGTGGAGGACTGGGAAGTCAAGGATGGTGGTACAAGTAAGAAATGCCAAAAGTGTTGCTGAAAGGATTGCTTTAAAACCCAACAACATCCCATCTTCTCAAGTATGGAACTCATGGGTTAGGAGCAAGACCTCTCACACGTTCAAGGTTGTTAATGTTGTTGTAATGGTCATATTGTCTACTTTATATGTCTTTTAGATTTAATTAAGTTTTGGTATTGTAGGAAATAAGTAAGAAGTATAAAGAGCTGAGAAAAAAAATAGATACCTCACACAACAAGTCGCAAAGGGATGCTTAGATTAGCTTATGAAATAGTAATTAAAATGAATATTCAATTCAATCCTATGAAAAAGATTATTCAATATTTAATATTTTTTTTATAAAGAAAATGAAGAGTCCACATCCAAGGAAGATTAGTAGGAGTCAGATTTGGATTGCCGGACACACACATGCGGATGGTAAAGCTGTGAGGCCTGAATTTGCTCACACTGTTGCAAGTAGTTATGAAACTTGTTCATACATTGTTACATATATAAATGATCATTCTTATATCTTGTTTGTAAAATATTTATATTAGGAACAAATACAGTCACTCGACAGTCAGATGGACTCTACATCCTGTGATGACTTCAAGCAAGATGCAGTGAGCAAGGTTTTGAGAAAAAAGAAACATGGAAGAGTGAGAGGATATGGTAGAGGGATCAGTTCTACTAAGCTAACATTTCTGCAAACTAGAGACTCAAAGATTGCTGATTTGCAATGTCAGTTTGAAAAGTTGAAGGGAATTGTGGAGGGATTAACTGGAAATAATGTAATTATACTTTCATATTAGTTTAATTCATTTTTCCTAATTTGTTAATTAAATCAGTGGCCATGTTTCAAAAAAACACTGGTGGTACTGAAACATCTGAGGGTGTTTCTGAATTGAAAGAAGGTGAGAGAGTACAAGTGTTGGATTGGACTGACTACAAATTTTTGATTGGGAAAGGTTCATTTTGCTCTGCTGACCCGTACTAAAAAGTTGGTAGGATACCAATTGGTCCTTCTGCAGTAGCCATTATTGTGACATCTGCAATCACACCTGAAGCTGCTCTCTGGAGGCCTATATCAGAGTCAGTAGCATCAATTTTCCTAGCTGTGGGATGCAAGATTGCATGGCCTGTTGAAAAAGTTATTGTGGACAGCAAAACAAGTTCTCAAGACTATATATATGTAAGTTTCTCTATCTAATTTTCTTATTATTCAAGTACATAATTATTACACTTTTACATTGCAGGAAACCAGTTTAGATGAGACTCAAAGATGTAAAATATTTGATTACACCGATGGAAACAATGAGGTTGTTGGTGAAGGTATCATTTTCTCAACAAATGCAATAGAAAGGGTAAATAATATCCCTATAGGTCCAAATGCTGTTAGTGTTAAAGTTGACACGATTTGTAAGGCCAAAGCTTTTCTTTGGAGGAAAAATCCTGCCATGGTATTCATGGCCACTATTAAAGATTGAACTCCTTAACCCAATATCCACTGAAGGAACCCCTATGAAACCAGATAATCCAAAAACAGTGGTATGTTATTGCTATTCTAGTTATTTAATGACTGATATTTTACTTAATTTATCTATTGTTTTTTCAATTGTAGAGTCCACGCAACAACACCAGTTCCAAGAGAAGTGCAAAGGATAAGTGTATTCTTTTGGATTGAAACAACTCTGGACGCACGGTAGCTGAAGGGAGAGTAGCTTCAACATATCCAAATGAGAAGTGCCACTTCGTACCAATAGGTCCAAATGAAAGCAAGGTTTAGGTTGAAGTTATTAAGATTAGTAAGGCCAAAGTGTGGAGGTCAACTGAAGAGATTACATTTATTGCTTATGCATTAGAGTCAACTGTTATTTGGCCAAATGATAATTTATTGTTTGTTTAAATCGAGTGTAACAATGTTGTTTGTATTTTCTTGAACCTACAAGTCACTGAACAACAAGTACAAAATTAATGGTACAAATTGTAATGTTAAATTTTAGCACTACACACTTTAACTAAATTAACCATAACCATATCTATACCTAAAGTGTCAAATACTAGAGCAATTAATGTAGAAAAAGTTGAGAAGATAAGAAATATAATGAAAATTTAATAAAATATAACAACTACACGAAACCTATAACTTGCAGTTATCATTACATAAGAAAACGTGATAAGAACTAAGAGAAATTAAAAAAATTCAGTTAAGTCGCTTGATTCTTTTTAATTAATTAAAGAAAATCAAATAAATGCATCTAAAAGTCGTGTCGCTTCTGTTTACATCTCTCTATAAAATCAAACAAAATCAAATCACTCGAAGATTTTGATATCTCATCTGTCATCTCGAAGATTTTGATCTCTCATTCTTAATCTTTCATCTTCATCAACAATGGCTATTGTTAAAGTTAGAGATCTCACCATTGGTACGTGCGAGGACACCTTCAGGGTGAAGGTGATTCGAAGATTACAGGCCGTATACCCTTACGGGATCGTGAGGGAGTTCATCTCTCTCATGCAGGAAGGCGATAGCGTCGAGCTATCAAAGTTTCTGGTGAAGCACTCGAGTTCGTTCTTCGGGAACACCTGCTCATTTGTGGATATTTTATTTTATGATTTCACAACCATCAAGCGTGTCGAGCCTGTCACCGAGTCCAGATGTATCAAGTACTCAGAATTCTCATGGTTGAAATCGTGGTTACATGTCTGCATTACTGAAACCAGTACTTTTTCTTGTTGTTGATGGTCTAGTCCTAATAATTAGTGTTTATGTTAGATTTGGTAAATAGTAAATGGAATATAAATGTGAAATAGTAATATGATTGGGTAGATTTAGTAACTCTATTACAGAATAAATGCAGGGCAAAATAAGAGAAAACAGAGCAAAAAAATATAGAAAATTGTGATGCTCTTATCTTGACAATGTAGTGCACGTAGTCGATCAAATAAAGTACATAGACGATGTGATGTATGAACAAGCGTTCAAAATGATGGGATTCAAGGAGAGGGTGCCGATGCTGACGTTTGTTCTTATGAATAGAGAGTAAGTATATTTGTATCGGTTGGATTTTATGTGTTGTATATGTGTATTGATTGTATTTTTTGCATTGTCTGTTTTAGTCGGAGCTATCTGGAATGCAAGGCCGTTGGCCATTATGTCGATTATTTTATTGCATTGAAGCTGACTTTGCATCAAAACGGCGGTACATACTGTGAACTTTGATTCTGGAGGATTCACCGGGGGAATGGCAATACCACAGTCTACACTAGCTTCGACAGTGTTTCTGATGTCGTTATCAACCCGGTCATATTGGAGGTCGAAATTATTGTTAAAAACTTTGTTTCACTATTCTTAACACTTTAACAATTTCATACGCACTACAAATTTTAAAAAATTGACAAATATCTGAGCAATTAATAAAGAAAAAATAAGAGAAGATAAGATCAATTAATAATGTTTAACAACTTTAACAATTAAAAAATTTTAAACAATTAATAAAGTTTAACAATTAATAAATTTTAAACAATTAATAAACTTTAACCACTTATATACGAAACCTTAGATCATGTAATCATAACCTATGAGGAATATGTATAGAAAATTGGAACTTATAGCCACGCGTTACTTCTGCTTAATTTCATTAAAGGAACTTATAGCCACACGTTAAGGAACCTGTTGATGTCAAAACCCCCTCAGCAGATTTTTTCCTCAGTTAGTATCATTCCATGAAGGTTGACCCAACGCGTATTAGGCATAGGGAGATTGACCAGAGAAGCCTTTCATCCAAATAATGGTAATTAAGTATTTGAATACCCAGGGCGCAAGTGAACCGCGAGGAGTGCAGGCGCTGGACGAGCAGGGAAAGGCTAAGTTAAGGAAGTACCGAGTTAAGCGGGATACTCCGAGATCGCAGGGCCAACTACCCAAGAAAATCGGAACAATATGACCTACGTAGGGAGGAATATAAAAGGGAAAGGGAGAAGAAGGAAGAGGATTGTTTGGCCAATATTTGAGTTATCTCTTACTTTAGAAAGTGTACCCTAATTCAAGTGTATTCATTTTTGAAAAATTAATAAAGTCTATTTCTATTTGAATTTGTGTTGCATCTTTTTCCTCATTTAACAAGAATAAACGAATTCCTCATTAAGATTAATTTGATAAAACTATATTGTGGATTTTAGCATCCACAAATTGGTGCCGTCTATGGGAAATTAAGAGTTCTTTAACGCAGAAAGGAAAACCGCAGCCAGATCCGACATTACCATGGCCGACAACCTATCAACGCCACCCGACGGATATGCCAGCACGATTCAGGCACTCCTCCATTCCGTGCAGTCCATGTCCGACAAACTGGAGATACAAGACGCCCTGAACAAATCCTTGCTTGACCGGTTCGACCAAATGGCGAAGGAGTCCGCAGATCAGACCAAAGCGATGACCAAGTGCCTAGACCGGGCTACGTCTTCTCAACATCGCTTGACCAAGACCTCCTCACAATGATATCCCATTTCAGGAGAACACTCCAGGAGGCTACGCTTCAGTCGACTCCACGTTCAATTAAGATGCGAGAACACCGCATTGACACCACAAAAACCCCACCAAACGGCGACCTCGAAAGAAAGCAGTCCAACCAGAGGGATGAGCTGCTCGATGATGAGCCCGAACAGCTGAGTCACACCGTAAGTCCCAAGGGCTCAGAGGACAAGAGAGCCAAACCAACCTATCAGAGGAATCTGAGGAAGAATCTGACATGTACATGGAGGGCGCCCGTACCCCAACTTCCCGATCGACAAACGACCTCAGCAATCGATTAAGGAAATCAAGGAGATGAAGAAATCCCTTCAAGAGGCCATCCGAAAAATGAATTCCAAGGTTCACCAGGCCATCGGCTCGGCAAAAGAGCTGGACCGACTAATGGAGGAGACACTCCGCAGCCTGTACGCCCCACACATAAAGAATGCCAGAGTGCAAAACCCCCAGAAAATCAAAATCCCCTGTTACGAAGGGAAAACATACCCTAGTGCGTACATCACCGCCTTCAGGATCAAAGTCGGACGAGCGCAATTCGACGAACATGAGAAGGACGCAGGATATTTCCAACTTTTCAGCGAGCACCTCCAAGGACCAGCACTCACCTGGTTCTCCCGACTGCCCGAGGGCTCAATCCACAGGTCCAATCAAATGAGTTTGATGTTTTTAAAGCACTACTCATTTTAAATCGAAAGGGATATCTCAGACGTAGATATGTGGAGCATGACTCAGGGTCCAAATGAGTCCCTCCGATAATTCATCGACAGGTTCAAAGAAGTAATATCCCGAGTCGTAGTCACTGATAATGTCATGATTGCTGCCCTCAAAAATGCGGTCTAGGGAGATTCCAAATTCCACAAATATCTGATATTGAACCCTCCAACAATGATTGACGACACACTGCACAGGGGGAAGATATTCATAACCAGGATGGACACTCTACCAAACAATGCAAAAGCTTTAAGTCATTCCTCTTCAGCAAGTACCAGTCCGGGGAATTAGTGGAACCTAGCAAGGTGAAAACATCGAATCCTCAGCACGGGACAGAGGACAAGACTGAAGAGACCAACCCCCCGAAACGGATCCGAGAAGAACTACCTCAAATGGCCTCGATTCAGTAACGTCGATCAAAGACTATGGGCGCAGGGCGGCTTCATGCGAGATATGGCGAGTCAAGCCCCAAGAGGCAGGGGAGCCTATATCATTCGATGAGATGGACACAACAGGACTCGACATGCCTCACGCCAACCTGCTGGTCATTGAGCTAATTGTAGAAGAATATGAGATCGCGAGAGTGCTCATAGATACGAGGAGCTTAGTGGATTTGATCTTCAAAGAGACTTTGGCGAAAATGGACATAGACTCTTACGAATCGAAGGACCACCTGCGCCGTTGATCGGCTTCACCAGCGAGACCTCTATGACAATCGAAACTATCAAATTACTAATGCACGCAGCAGGAGTATCAAGGATGATTGAATTCACAATGATCGACAAACCAGCAATATACAACGCAATCCTAGGAACGATGTGGATAAACGCAATGACGACTATCCCTTCTACGTACCACCAATGCTTCGAATTCCCCCACTAAGGAGGGGATTAAAATAATCAAAGGGAGTCAAAGATCAATCCGAGCTTGTTACTTTGCCAAACTCAAACTCAGAGAAATGACCTTATAGAAATTACAGATCGGGGAGCCGAACTCACCTATGGAGCCAATACACAAGGAACCCAAACTCGACGAGGTGACGCAGTACTGCATATACCCAAGATACACTGAGCGTTGTGTCAGTATACGATCAAAACTTCAAAAGGATTTGAAAGAGGAGCTAATTATTTTCTTCAAAGAAAACAAACACACATTCGCATGGAATATGACAGATATGTCGGGAATAATCCTAGACATCATGTTTCACAAGCAAAATGCAGACCCAATTTACAAGCCTATTAAGTAGAAAAAATGCAAGTTGGGAGCCGAGCGGGCTCTGGCAGTCAAAGACGAAGTGGTGAAGTTGCTATGTGCAGGATCAATCACCAAGGTGAAATATCCAGAATGGATGGCAAATCCCATAGTAGTAAAGAAAAAGAATGGAAAATGGAGAGTATGCATAGACTTCACCGACTTGAACAAGGCATGCCCCAAAGAAAGTTTCCCGCTGCTGAACATAGATCAGCTCGTCGAAGCCACAGCCGGCTACAAGCTGCTCTCGTATATGGATGCCTTCTCGGGCTATAACCAGATACTTATGCACCAGACGACAGGGACAAAACCGCCTTCACTACGGACATAAGCATTTATTGCTATAAAGTAATGCCCTTCGGCTTGAAAAACGCAGGCGCAACTTACCAACGCCTGGTCAACAAGATGTTCTCAGAACAACTGGGCATGATGATGGAAGTTTATATAGACAACATGCTCGTCAAGTCTTCCGATGAAGACGGCCACGTGCGTGACCTGCGCACCTGTTTCCAAATACTGAACACCTATGGGATAAAGTTGAACTCGACTAATTACACTTTTGCAGTAACCTCAGGGGAATTCCTCAGTTACCTGGTGACCAAGAGGGGAATCGAAGCCAATCACAAGGAAATCAACGCATTGTTAAGGATGCCTTCACCCAAAATTACGAGAGAAGTGTAGAGACTAACTAGACGCATAGCCGCCCTGAACAGATTTATATCTAAGTCAACATACAAATGCCTTCCATTATATTACCTTCTCAAGGGAAAAAAGAAATTCATCTGGAATAAAGAATGCGAGTTGGCGTTCAAAGACTTGAAAACCTACCTGATGACACCCTCCGTCCTTTTAAAGCCACAAGAAGGGGAAACTCTATATGTTTACATCGCGGTGTCATCTCATGCGATCAATTCATTGTATGCAAGGAGCTAGGCGACTAGAGGCCAATCTTCTACCTTAGCAAAATACTGGACGATGTCGAGACAAGATACCCAAGAATAGAAAAAATGGCCCTAGCTGTAGTGCACTTTGCAAGGAAATTAAAATCCTATTTCCAATTGCACTCAATAGTCGTGTATTCAAACCATCCGCTACGTACGATCCTACACAGTCCCAACCAGTTGGGAAGACTTTCCAAATGGGCTATCGAGCTTAGCGAGCACGACATAGAATTCAAAAGAAGAACTTGTGCAAAGTCCAAAGTCTTAGCAGATTTCTTGATAGAACTACCACCTGAGATGGACGAAGTGGTAAAACCAGACAAGACAAGTGGTCCATATACGTAGAGGGGGAAAGCTTGAAACATGGTTTCGGAGTAGGAGTACGGTTAGTCTCCCTAACCGGGGAGATGGTTGAGTAGTGATTCTGACTAGACTTCACCGCGTCGAACAATGAAACCGAGTACGAGGCAATAATTACCAGACTACAATTGGCAACATCGATCGGGGCCAATCGAGTAACTACCTACTGCAACTCCCAGCTGGTTGTTAATCAGTTTAGTTGGGAATACGAAACAAGGGACGACATAATGGAAGCATACCTAGACGCGGTGAAACCTTTTGTAGTGAATTTGCAGACTTCGACATGATTAAAATCCCTAGAGGTGAAAATATTCCCTAGCCGCACTGGCATCAACTATGGACCCACAAACGACCAGAGTCGTACAGGTCAAAACCATCAACAAACCCAACATCTCTATCACCAAAGCCACCTATGTAATACAAGAAACAATTGAAGAATACAATGCCAACCCAGATCTCGAGGATGTCGAAGAAGGAAAAGTCCCGATGGAAACAGACGAGGTGGAAGTGGAGATAGACTGGAGATTCGAGATACTGGCATATATCACATATGGAATCTTACCACAAAAGAAATGGGACGCCAGAAAACTCAAAGCGAAAAGCGCTAGGTACACCTAGTTAGACGGGAACCTTTACAAATGGAGCGTAGGTGGCCCACTACTAAAATGCATATTCGGCCACGAGACAAGGAAGATAATAAGGGAAGTCCAGGACGGAGCATGTGGAAATTACTCAGGTGGCAGAGTGTTGGCATTCAAAATAAAACGATATGAGTACTACTAGCCGACCATGATCACGGACTACGAACAGTACGCTCTAAAATGTTAAAAGCATGCACCATTAATATACAGACCAACCGAGGAGATGCAATACAGACCAATCGAGGAGATGCAATCCATGCACCACTACACAGGTCGAAACAAAAACGTGTCCTCCTTGTCCTAACAAACTAATTTTCTAAATAGATAGAGGCTGAGTCGTTTGCCAAGGTCAAATCCCAGAACGTGGAACCTTTCATTTGGAAAAACATAATTTTCCGGCATGGGATCCTCTACGAAATCCACACCGACAACGGCCCTCAATTCACCTCAGATAGATTCAAGGATTTTTGCGAGCGAATGAGCATAAACTTAACGTTCTCAACCCCATATTACCCATAGGCTAACAGCTAGGCTGAGGCCGCTAACAAGACAATTTTAGAAGACCTAAAGAAAAGAGTAGACACGAAGAAGGGGAGATGGGCCAAGGAGTTAGAAGGAGTACTATGGTCATATCGGACAACAACCAGGAGGGATACGAACGACTCACCATTTTCCTGAGTATACAACATCGAGGCGGTAATACCAGCCGTCACAAGCTTAAGACGCTAGCTGGCACCCTAGAACACAGATCAAAACGACCAGATGCTCATAGACATTGCTGACACGGTTGATGAGAGCAGAGACCAGGCAACAATAAGGCTACAAAATTACCATAACGCCGCATCTTGATTCTACAACAAGAAAATCAAACATAGACATTTTCACAACAGAGAGCTGGTATTAAGGGAAGTTTTCCCCGCGCGGGCAGAGAAGAATGCAGGAAAGTTGGGAATCAGGTGGGAAGACTGTACAAAATCATCAAAACAATCAAACCAGGAGTCTACGAGCTGGAGGACGCAGACGGAAACAAATTCTATTCCTAGTAGTCGTGCACTGTGTTATTTTCATATTTTATTTACGCAAGTTTGTAAACCTAACACAGTGAACTACAACCAAGGCTTGATCCCCTGTTGGGGTACGTAGGCAACTCTGTTTAGGGAGTTCAGCTAATCTTATTGTTTAGTTCATCGATATTTTATTTCCGCATTCCAACCCAGCCCGCCCATCCACTCCTTATAAATTTTTCTCATAAAATGGAAGAGATGTATTCGTCCTTCACACTCCGACCTAGCCCGCCCATCCTCTCCTTATATATTTTTCTCAAAAAATGGGGGAGATGTATTCGTCCTTCACACTTCGACCTAGCCCGCCCATCCACTCCTTATAAATTTTACTCAAAAAAGGGGGAGATGTATTCGTCCTCACACTCCGACCCAGCCCGCCCATCCGTCCTTATAAATTTTTCTCAAAAAATCGGAGAGATGTATTCGTCCTTCACACTCCAACCCAGCCCGCCCATCCACTCCTTATAAATATTTCTCAAAAAATGAGGGAGATGTATTCATCCTTCACTCTCCGACCCAGCTAGTCCAAATCGGGGGCTCCTCCAACAACAAACATCAAGATACCAACGTTGGAGATACCACCATAAGCACCAACCAGTACATTTCTATCGATTTCGCCGATCTTATTTACCAATACTCCAGAAAAATCGAGGGGAGAACACCACATTGTACTCATATAAGACCAGTTAAACCTTCAACCTTCATTTCCAGGTAATACCATCCAAACCCCTGAGACACTACCTCTTGTAACATAACACCCAAACGACAACCAATTTCCCTCTTACGCAACATTGTACGACCTGGCCAGTCGTGCAATACATCGCACACCCCGAACGAGTATTAGCCTGAGCACCCTTAGCACGGTATAAGCGCCAAAGCCAAGCCTTGTCTCGCAATAATGCATTGAAATTCAGAACAAACATTTTAGCAGTCACAACATTTACCTTTAAACATTCGACCTCTCGAATTAGTATATTCTTTTACGCGACACGCTTAATAACAAATGAGATGACACTATTCCTTAAGCAAGTACATACGATATTTCCCAAACAAATTTCATGACACCTAGATGGGGGGTTAGCCAAAAGTTAACAGATACAAAAAACAATCAAAACATAAACCCAAAAATACTTAGCATTAATCAAACCTATTTAAAGTTTGTGGTATAGCCTCCCCAAGAAATCAACTGAAAACAGAAAATTAAAAAATTTGGGTTAAAGCCCCCGGGCACCATGTTCAGATTCACATAAAGTTCAAAGAAAATTAAAAAAGTACGAAGTAGAGGATGCCCTAGGCGTTTGAGCCCTGACTAGCCGCATTTTCATCATCCCCTTCGGGGGCTCCTTTCCTCCCAACAGCTGCGACCTCCTCAATGTGCACCACGATTTCCACCGCCTTGTCAAGCGCTCCACCTGCGTCAACATCAAGTTCCTTGGCGTCCTCTTTTCCAGGTACTTCGTCAACCAAAGCTTCATCCTTCTCCTTTCCAACAGCAACCTCCTCAGCAGGGTTCAGGGATGGGAGGTTCATACCTTAAGGGTTGATACCTTCGGCCGGATTGGGTTCAGAAGGCTCGTTAAGATTGGACCTAGTGGGCAATGCCACCAGGTCCTTCTCCAAGTTCAACTATTTGAAGTCCAGCATAGCCAACTCCACATTAAACCCAACCAAGTCTCCCTCCAAATCCCTCTACTCCGCCTCCAAAGTAGTCTCCCCCTGAGTCAAAAGCTTTATTAGCTCGAGATAACCTTTGAATTGCTCCACTTGTATCAGCTTATCTTGGTGCACCCTCTCATTCGCAACTTTCCCTTTCACCCGCTCCATCCTCTTGGCGAACTGCGCCTTCATCTCATCTTCTTTCTCTTTAAGTTTCTTGTCCATTTGATCATCCATATCCCTTATGATAGACGCCAACTCCTTGGCCATGGCAGCCATCTCATTCTTCAGATTCTTCCTAGCTTTCTCGTGACAAATCGCCTCCTCATTCAGCCTCTCGGCATCTTTCTTCCTCAGGTCTTCCAACTCAGCGACCTCAGCCCTCCACCTACTATTCTCATTTTTCAGCGTCTCAACCTGCCTCACTGAAGCCTTCAACTCCGAGATAGCTTTGTTAGCCCTAGGCATCACATCCGCAACCACCTCAACCCATAAATTCTTCTTTTCCTTCCTCAGCTTGTCATCTAGGACTCCTACCAAATGATTCGCTAGAGCCGCGGTCTGAGGAAAGGAAACACATAGTTAGATAAAATGAGGGAGCGGGCCCACTCGGCATACACCCTTTGAACCGGGAGCGACCTGTGATCATACACCTTGGGCCCTCCGAGCCGGAGTTTGGGGACCAGCTCAGTACAAAGATCATCGTCCTCAATGATGGGATATTGTTTCGGCCAGGTAAAGGTAAAGCCCAGAGAACTTTTTAGTTTGCAAGCTTCACGGTAAGGAATGGGGTTCTTCATGGTGACAGACGGACACAGAGATGGGGTGTCTACAGGAAAACCAGACATCAAGCGTTATACCATTTGAATGGACCAAAAGAAAAACCAAATCAGAATACTTACTTGAAGATGATTTAGAGAGCGGTTCAAGTGGAAGCCAATTACGGGAAAATCTTTCTCCGTCGAATGTGCTCCAGTTGTTCAATCGATTATTTTCAAGAAAGTGTCAATTCCTTAGGAACTCAAAAGAAGGGTTCTCAACTTGAGACAGGTGCGGAACTGGTAAGACACCAAAGACAAAGAAGAAAAAAGAAGATCAGATAACCAAGCACACCGGAAAATCAACAACCATAGGAAATTGAGTCAGAGACAATGAAATCATGACAATCAGAAATTTTTTTTAAAAAAGCAATAATAAAGGAATAAAGGGAAAAATCTAAGACTAGACAATCCACACCAATTTTTTGAGTCCACCAAGATTGCAAATCGTTAGGACCCTTGGTCCCAAAAGAGAGATTGTTCGCTTCCAGAAAGAAATAGAATCGGTCCCACTCGGTCTCATCCTTGATTTGGTTTGTTCACGAGATACCAGAGACCATCCTTTGGTCCCCTTTTCACATATGTGGCTACCTCCAGCATATCGCAGCTGAGTTCGAACCCATTTCCCCTTGCCTGGCTCATCGAAAAGATCACATGCCGAACTCCTTTGGGCATCAGTTGACTTAAAGCCATTCCTTGACGACTCTTGTACCGGACCAACAGTTCAGGAAGAGGAAAGCGCAACCTACAGGTTTTGAAGAAGATTTCATAAACCGTGACAAACCCGGCTGGGGGATTGTTAGGAAATTGACCAGCTGCAGGGATTATGAACCTAATATCGGAGGGGAAGTCAAATTTCTCCCAGATTGTTCTCACAAACGCAACAGTGGATCAGGAATCAGATAACTTCATGACCCGTGGAGCTGTAGTCGCCCTAGATCTCATTCCAAAAGCCGCATGAGTTCTGACACTGGTGCTAGCCGCATGATGTGATGATGAGCTACTGCTCTGAGAACGGAGTGTGAGTTGCTTAGACATAGCGAACGAGCTGAAGCGAAGGAGAAATCAAGGGGAGGAAGGACAGAAAGAAAAAGGATAAACTCGAAGAAGATGATGGAGAATTAGGAAAGTAAAACTGCAAACCCGAGCAAAAAGAGAGAGATAAATGAACAGAGATTTTTACCTTTTGCTGCGTAAGGAGAGAGGAAGAATGGGCAGTTGAAAACGAAGTGGGGGAGATGGATCCGAATAGTTTAAGAGAGAAGAAAGGCAATAAATGCCTCGAAGAACACAAATGTTATCTTTTTGAACGCGTGATGATGAAAAATTTGAATTCTAAATTCAAAATATTAATTGCATGCACAAGAAATAATCTCCAAATTGTTGACATTTCCAATAATCAAATCCGCAACAAATCGATTTACGAAACATATGGTTTTTGGACTGTTGGAAACCACCCTAACTTGCAACACAAAGCGTTATTAGTACATAAATAAAATAAATATGACGCATTTGTTGGAATATCAAAATTATGGCGACGAAAACACAGTTAGCATGTAGAATGATGGCAATAATTGATGATCACCTTGGAGTTTGAAATCCTATTGTAAATTCACCAATCAGTTTGTGAAGGTCACCCAAATCGCTAAGCTTATAGGGAGACCTAGGGGAAAATCTGTTGGTGTCAAAACCCCCTCAGCAGGATTTTGCCTCAGCTAGTATCATTCCATGAAACTTGACCTAAGTAGGGCCAACTATCCAAGAAAATTAGAACAATACGACCTAAGTAGGGAGGAATATAAAAGGAAGAGGGAGAAGAAGGAAGAGGATCTTTTGGCCAATTTTTGAGTAACATCTTACTTTAGAAAGTGTACCCTAATTTCAAGTGTATTCATTTTTAAAAAAATCAATAAAGTCTATTTCTATTTGAATTTGTGCTGCGTCGTTTTCCTCATTTAACAAGAACAAAAGAATTCCTCATTAAAATCAATTTGATAAAACTATATTGTGGATTTTAGGATCCACAGAACCCTTAAACCCTAAATGCTTCAACCTAAAACGTATCAATAAGTGTTTATGGTTGGAGATGGAAAAATAAAAAAAATTTAGATGGCAAATCAAAAGTACCAAATAGTACAATTAGTAATCAATAGAGAATAAAATTCATCACATTATTATATAGATTTAATTTAACTTTTAAATAAAAAAGAGTTGGAAGAAATATTAGCATTGATTAAAAAAACGTTTGAGATTGTCAAGGGTATTGAAGACGCAAATCTACAATCTTTTTTGGCAACTCGCGAATGAAAGCGAGTGTTTCCATCTTCTAGAAACACGCATCGCATAGTGGCTCCGATTTGTACAACTCGTCCCACGGGTGTCCCCATCTATTGATCACTTTATACGGGAAAGTATCAATATCCCGACAGTAGACATTGTGAATTTCAGTGACCCTTGGGAGCAATAATGGAGGCAAGATGTTGCTCCACGACAATGAAGAAGGTGCTTGGATCTTCCCCTTCGCAGACCGTGAGAACTCCCTAGATATATTAACCAAATCATTGTTGAAGACCATGTCGGGGGACATGATCCTTTTCAGATGACTGTAGGTGTAGAGAGCCAAATCATACCCCTTCTCAGCGGCAAGCCTAAGCTTTAAGAGTCTGCCTTTCATGTCCTCGGTCCAGAAAAACTCCCTACCCCCGATAAGGGATAGCGGAAGGGTTTTCATTGTGGAGACACAAACAATTGAAATTCACACCAGCAGAATAGTACCAATCTCCTTGCATAGTGAAAAGATCGACTCTCCGGTAGAATGTCTCTCTTTGAACCACATCGCGCATGGCCAAACAAATGCTATTGCATTTGAAAAGTTATATGTATGAGAAACTTGCAACTTTTAGGAGAATGTTTTCAAGGTTTTCCGGCGAGATATCGAAAATATGAGGGTTTACCATCATTTTTTCATGATCAGTAAAATGGAATAATTGACAGATGAAGAGAATGAGTATATATCAAAACCTATGCAGAAGATGATTAGAAAACTCAAAAAAAATTATTTAAGAGACGCGTTTGTGTTTAATTTAAGAGTTTTTTTAGTAAATAGGGTACTTTATGTTTTATAATAGGAGAATAAGGTACTTTATGTTTTTTATTTGGAGAATATGTATTTTTTGGTAATAGTTGACTTTGACTATTCTTTTATGCCTAAAATACCCTTACGTTAATTAGCT
>OVBE01000941.1:0-41900 GCA_900406425.1 Iberis pinnata
GCTTCGGGAGTTTCTTATTTGAGAGGAACATCGAGACTATCGTCTTTTCTCCTACTTGAGTCCTCTAGTGCCCGTCTTCTCATAGACCGTGTTTGGATAGCAATAACATGATTACGACTTGATATACTTGGTTACTCGATCGTCTCCACAGTTATCATTCTCCGAACTTGTTTATTTGAGGTGGAGGAAACATGAAAATATAGAACATCTTAAATTTTGTTCTAGTCACTCAGAACACTTCATATAACCCAAAATCACAAGAAAAACTATANGATCGTTTTGCACACCTATGAGATTTAGGCTGTTGTCAAATTGAAAAAACATGGAAATATAGAACATCTTAAAGTTTGTTCTAGTCACTCAGAACACTTCATATAACCCAAAATCACAAGAAAAACTATACCCCAGTGCAGCCAGTGCATTGGCTGAGCTGTATTCTCCTCGCGGGATTTGTGTTAACTCGAAGTTATCAAATTGTGAAATGATATTTTGAACCAATGTTACATACGCTTCCATCCTAGCATCTTTAGATTCATAATCCCCATTTACTTGATTGGTCATGAGCTGGAAGTCACTTCGCGCTCAGAGTTCTCTTACTCCGTCACCCAATGCTAACCTTGACCCCGTAGTAAGAACCTTGTACTCCGATTTGTTGTTTGAGGCGTTGAATGCTAGCATGTAGGATTGTTCAATCACCTCTCCGATCGGAGAATCCAATCAACATGTGGATGATCCGTCAACATGAAGTTCCCAAGCTTGCCTTGGTGAAGATTCTTCCTGAACTCCTAGCGGAAGCTCAATAAGGAAATCCGCTAATACTTGCGCCTTTGTACTCAATTGGTTTATGTATTCTATGTCATACTCATTTAGTTCGATCGCCCATTTCACGATTCTCCCGGATTGATTCAGACCATGCAGTATCGTGCGTAGTGGTTGAGTCGTCGTGACCACAATGGAATGTGATTGGAAATAGGGACGGAGAGTCTAAGCTGAGACGACCACCGCGAGGGCAAGTTTTTCCGCCATTGTGTATCTTGTTTCAGCGAAGACCAAGCTTTTACTTACATAGAAAACCAGTCTCTGCTCTACCCCCTCTTCGCGTATGAGCACTCCGCTCAGTGCGGCTGCAGTGACTGCTACGTACAAAAACAAGGGTTCCCCAAGCATTGGCTTCGCCAATACATGTGGATGTGCAAGATATTCTTTCAGCCTTGTGAAGGCATCCTCACACTGGTCTTCCCACACAAACTTCTTCTTCCCCTTCAGAAGTTGGAAGAAGGGAAGGCACTTGTCTGTCGATCGGGAGATGAATCTATTTAGAGCAGCGATGCGCCCGGTTAAATGTTGCACTTCCTTCAAAGACTACATGGATAAGATTGAGAGTACCGCTGTTATCTGACTCGGGTTGTCTTAGATTCCTCTTTTAGTGACTAGGTACCCCAGGAATTCCCCCGAAGTGACCGCGAAGGTGCACTTCTCAGGATTCAACTTCATCCCATATTGACTTAACATCTCAAAGCTTTTCAATAAGTGATGAACATGCTCATCGACCTCTACAGATTTGACAAGCATGTCATCCACATACACCTCCATTGTTTTCTCGAGCTGGGCGGAAAACATCTTATTCACCAGTCTCTGGTAAGTCGCGTCGACATTCTTCAACCCAAACGGCATTACCTTGTAACAATAAATTCCTCTGTCGGTTATAAAAGACGTCTTTTCTTGATCATCTGGATGCATCCTGATCTG
The DNA here is from genome assembly GCA_900406425.1 of Iberis pinnata. Taxonomy (NCBI): domain Eukaryota; kingdom Viridiplantae; phylum Streptophyta; class Magnoliopsida; order Brassicales; family Brassicaceae; genus Iberis; species Iberis pinnata. The sequence goes on from OVBE01000941.1 coordinate 1,750, forward strand.
ATTGTAACTAGAGAAGGTATCCATGAAGGAGAGTAGTTGGTTTCCTGTCGTGGCTTCTACGAGTTGATCGAGGTGTGGGAGGGGGAAGCTATCTTTAGAACAAGCTTTGTTCAAGTCGGTGAAGTCAACAGAGATTCACCACTTCCCATTCTTCTTTTTAACAACTACGGGGTTAGCCAGCCATTCGGGGTAATGAACTTCTGGAATAAAATGGTTTTCCAAGAGTTTCTCCACCTCATCATTGATTGCATGAGAGTTTTCGGGGCCAAGTTTCCGCCGCTTCTGCTTGATGGGATTGAATGCTACGTTAACATTCAGCTCGTGGGATATTACTTCAAGAGTAATTCCTGGCATATCGCTTGTTGACCAAGAAAAGGGCTCCTTTTCCTCCGCAGGAATCTCACTAATTCCCGCTTCAGCTCTCCCTTTAGTTGTGCTCCAATCGTTACCCGCACCATGCGATTTTGGTGACGTTCTCCAGTATTGCTCTTGTTCTCGTTGGGGTCATCCTTCTTCGAGTCATTCCATTTTAAATCGCTAGGGAAGAGCTGGTTGTTCTGCAGGTTTCCAGAGGATTCGCTGCCCCATGGTCGACCTGCAAAGCTCTGTAGTTGCTATTGGACTCTATTTTTGAGTCCCGCCATGTAGCATATGCAGGAGTTATTTTGACTTCCGTGCAAGGTTTCCACCCCATTGCTGGTTGGGAAATTCACGCACTGGTGATAGGTGGATGAGACTGCCTTAATCTTGTGCAGCCAGGGCATGCCCAAGATTGCATTATACACCGCGGGACGATCCACCACTTTAAAATCTATCATCTTTAGAACTCCACATGCGGATACGGGAAGTTGTACCATCCTTAAAAACATCTCGGTTGTCCCACTAAGCCCTGTTAGGGGGATTGGAGGACTTTTCACCTCGGCTCTCTCAATTCCCATGCGCACCAGAGTTTCGAGAAACAATACATCTATGATGCTCCCGGTATCAATCAGAACCCGTGAGACCTTACAGTTTGCTCTGATATAAACTTGAACCACCAAAACATCATCATGTGGGAGGTCCAACTGCAAAGCGTCACTCTCTGAGAAGGTGATTTCGCATGTCAGGGCCGGGGCAAACCTAGCTTTCCTGAACTCAGCTTTCCTTACGTGGGATTTGATTGATCGTACTGAATCTTGGCAGTGTCTCGATCCCCCCAGGATGAAGTCTATACGCTTCTTTTGGGAAGACTTAGAGGTCTCTGCTCGCTCCGGACTCCAGGTTTGCTTTGGTGCGTGCTCCTGGTCACGGTCCTCCACTGCTTCCATCTCGCGTCTAACTTCCTCCAAGTCGATATTCGCAGCTTCCAAACCTTCTTGCGCAAGTTTCTTGCTTATGAAACTTTTCAGCTAGAAGCACTCATGTGTGGCATGTTCATTGCACTTGTGGAGTTCGCAATAGGCGTCCGGATTACACCCCATCATCTTTGATCCGTCCTTGCTAGGGGACCTCTTTCTCCCTTTCTCTATATTATAAGAGTGTGATCCTCCACGTCGGGTCTCCATCTTTTCAAACTTTTTTTGCATAGACCCTCCTTCAGGACCCTTGTTGGGGTTCTTGAACTTCTTCAAGAGGGTGACCCTCTCTTCCTCCGCGGTGATCCAGTTTGTAGAGTGGTGAAGGGTCCTCAATGGTATCCGGTTTGTGGATAGTTACATCGAAGCAAAATGGGAACTCATGCCAGAGCCCATGCTTCAGTGCCGCCAATACGGTGGACTCACTAACACCAGAAACCGTTGCCTTAATAGCTTTGAAGCGCTCAATGAACTTACAAAATGGCTCTGTAGGACCCTGTGACATAGTCCATAGGTCCGCGTCTGAGGCACCCTTCTCCAGAAAGATGGACCAGTGCTTCACAAATGCTACGAATAGCTGGGTGGAGCTATCAATAGATCCAGGCTCGAGTTGTGAGAACCACTCCAAGGCGGACCCTATAAGGTTCTCCACAATTAACCTGCAGTACCCCACATTCTTCTCGTCTTCGCTGAAGTGAGCACGAGTCGCTGTAATCCGAATGGCAGTCATATGTACATTCAGATCCGTTTTCCCTTCATAGAAGGGAAGTCGGAGCTTCCCGGTCTCTTTTATCCTAGCCTCTGTGATGCGCGGAGTGAATGGAGTTCTCTTCATCTCCGCAATGACATGATTCATCTCTGGCGCTTTGCTCGACGCACGTGGACCTTTGACGTCATGGTGAGCAACTCAGCATGGGTCTTGTCGACTGATCAATGCAAGCTCTCGTAGTCTCCCGCACCTAGGTCAGAAGGGAGCTCACCAGTGTTTTCTGTCGTACCCAAGGCTAAAATTGGAGTGTTCAAGACATCGTTTCCATTATGGGGAATATAACCACCTCCTCCACGAGAATTCTCTGGGGGGGGGTCAGAGTTGTTCCCGCCAAGAATGAAACCTCGAGGTCCCGGTTGGGTTTGGCTCGCAGAGCCTCCTACTCCGACGGGATCCCCACAAGGGAGGTTTATCGTTGTCACCGGTGGGGGCAGATTCCTCTACTCTCCCAACCGCACCTCCATCTCGACCTGAGCACTCGTAAGGGTCGCCAACTGGGTTGTCATGTTCTCCTCGTGACTGTTGAAGCAAGCAGCGAGTGCATTACTTGATTCTTTCTGTCTTTCGACAGAGCTCACCAGGGTCGCGAGCAAAGTCCTCACCTCTGCTAGAGCATCAACAGCTGGGTTGTTCACTGGTGGATCCATCTCTTCTTGCTAGGTAGGGTGACTTCTTCAGAAATTTCTTGGAGTCCCCACATACGGCGCCAAAATGCGAGAGCAAGATTTCTATTGCACCGAACTTCATTATAATTTGTGAATAAAAATGATAATTTTATTAGAATGTGTTTGATTACAAAGATTGCTCAAGAGTTACAAGTATTTCTCTAAGAATATCAAAGTTTGCTAGAAGATTTTTGGTACCCTCTCCGAACCTCCACATAGACTACTTATAAGGCTCTCCTCGCACTCAATGTATCTTTACAGCTCCTGATCTGCCGTTATGTTTTTTGAACTTCCCTTCATCCTTAGTCCAGTCCGCTCTCTTTGCTCATTTGGAGACTCCGCGCACTGGTCTTCCTAATGAGTTGAGACGGCCCACACGAAATTCTGCTCGGGATGGGCTTTGCCGGCCCATTATTCACGGGCCTCAAGTGGCTTGCTGCGCATAGAACCCCCTCTGCTCACTATGCTCTCCGCGCACTAAGATTTCTCTGCTCACCGTACTCTCCGAGTGCTGAGCTCTTTCTGCTCACCGTGCTCTGCGAGTGCAGCTGGATTCAAGGTGGGCTGCTGTAGCCCATTCCTATCTTCTTCTTACCATGAACCGACTCGAGCCCACTAATTGACCTGAGTGAATTAGTGTGCCCACACACGTGTAAGAGAGTTTTCTAAAATAAAATCTTTGTAGTAAATCCCTTTCCAAAATATTAAGAGTCTTCTTCTTAAATCTCTTAGTTGTTTAAATTCCATCTTAATCTCATGAAGAATATTGGGTGAATTTTCCCAACAAAGTGGTATCAGAGCCATGTTACCGTTATCTTTGAAGAAGTGAAGATGGAGGCTATTGTTACCGTTGAAGGTGACGTATTCAAACTCACGACGGAAAATTACTCTTATTGGAAACCGATGATGGAAGATCACCTTTACTGTAAGGATTTGCATGAACCCATCATCATGAAGGAGAAGCTGGAAGGAAAGGATGACAAAACATGGGAAATTCTAAACCGAAAGGCGGTTGCAGTAATCCATAAGTATATTGACTGATCTCTCTTTGAACATGTCTCTACCTACACAAATGGTTTTGAATTATGGACAAAACTTGAATCCATGATTCAAAAGAAAACTCCTCGAAACAAAGCTCTTCTTGTTAGACGGCTGGTTAAGTTCGAGTATGAGGCTGGCCAAAGCATGATGGAGCACTTGAAAAATTTCAAGGGACTCGTAAATCAGCTAAACAAAGTTGATATGAAGGTTGAAGATGAAATGCAAGCCCTTTCACTCCTCAATTCACTTCCGGAGAGCTGGGATACGCTAGTCGTCATGCTAAGAAATCCAGCACCAAAGGGAAAGCTTACCATGGACATCGTCAGTGATAGTCTTATAAACGAAGAAGTCCAAAGAGAGGAACGAGACTCGAGCTCTTATTTAGAAGCTAACATCATTGATAGACGAGGTAGAGAAGAGACTCGTGTTCACAACAGAAGTAGAGAACGAGACCAATCTCGAAGAAGATCCAAGTCATGTCCAAGAGTTACATTCTCCTAATGTGGTAAGACGGGCCACATGAAGCCGGAGTGTTGGTTTTTCAAGAAAGATCAATAAGCCGGTAATATCAAACCGGACTAGTTCAATCCTCTAAAGAAGCATGAAGACAAGATTACCACCATTGTTGAAGACCAGAGCCAAGATTTATATCTCGTTGAAGAATGTAATCTTAGCTCTGATGATAGCTCATGGATCGTTGATTCTGATGCTTCTTTTCATGTCACCCCTCATGGACGCTTCTTCTCAACCTACCAAAGTGGTGACTTTGGTAATTTGTAAATGGGAAATCAAGGAAGAAGAAAGATCGTTGGAAAGGCAAACGTTATTCTTACATCAAAAACAGGATGTAAGATAGTTCTCAAGAATGTGAGACATGTTATAGACATGCGACTTAATCTCATATCAACCGGGAAATTTGATGATGACGGTTTTGACAGCCATTTTGGTGGTGGCAAATGGAATTTAACCAAAAGAAGTTTAATCATGGCTCGAGGAAGAAAATAAGGTTCACTTTATGTAAAAACAAGCCAAGTTTTGCAAGGAAGAAGTAAATGTCGCAAGTGCTGACATGGAGATATGGCACCGAAGACTTGGGCATATGAGTGAGAAAGGTTTGAATATAATTTCTCGCAAGAAACTTCTTCCTGATATGAAAGGTACGTATCTTTCACCATGTCATGATTGCTTAGCCGGTAAACAACACATAGTTGCTTTCCGAAGATCATCTTCACCTATGAGAAGGAAGCATATTCTTGATCTTGTGCATATTAGCGTATGCTCCATGTCTGAGAAACCATTGGAGGTGCATCATATTTTGTCACCTTTATTGATGACCATTCAAGAAAGGTATATGTATACATTTTGAAGACAAAAGATCAAGTTTTAGATGTTTTCAAGGAGTTTGTCACCTTCGTTGTATGCTCTCCCACGCAAAGTTACCTAAGTCATTTTAGGGAGATGCTATAAAGACTTTGGTGGACATCATAAATCTTACACCATCAGTTCCTTTGGAAGGTGATGTCCCGGAGGAAATTTGGTCGGGTAAGAAGGTCTCTTACAACCATTTGAAGGTGTTCGGGTGCAGAGCGTTCGTTCATATTCCTAAGGATGAACGAGCCACGTTAGACTCCAAGACAAAAGAGTTCATCTATCTAAGGTCACCAAAAGATGAATTCGGTTATCGCTTTTGGGATCCGGTTACTAGAAAAGTTATTCGAAGTAGAGATGTTATTTTCGTTGAAGATCAAAAAATTGAAGACATCAACAAATTAAAGAAACCAAAACTACGGGTTGTAAGAAATGGAGATGATCACAATCCCCAAGATCATGAACAAGTGAATGGAGATGACGGTGTCAATCCAGAAGTAGGGGATCCTATCATGGATCCACATGGTGATGAAAGTGAAGAAGAAGATCAAGTGCACCCAGAGGAAGAACATGATCCAAGAAGGCCCAGAAGAGAGAGAAGACCATATGTGTGATACTATCAAGATGAAGATGTGAATCTTACAGATGAGGGGGAGCCACAAAGCTATGAAGAGGCCATAGGAGGATATCAATTCCCCATTATTGTAGTATAGATGAGGTGTCAATCCAAATGGGTATGAACTAGCAATCAAGATTGCAATGGATGCTTCTAAGTCAAGCTAAACAATAAAAAGGGGTGGTTTACTAACAGGTCATAAGTGAAGTGAAACATATTGGAACTAAAAAGCATAAACAGAGCAAAATGCATAAAAAGCTAAAAATGCTAAAAGGGAAAAACAGAGGAAAAATCAAGGAAGGTAAAGATGTAAAACAAGTGTAAAGCAATTCTTGAGACAAAGGGTAATCAACCAGAGATCTACCCCAATCTACCTAAGCACCTAACCTACCTCAAACAACAATGAGCTATCCCTACACGATAGGTTCGTAAGTAACTAAGTCCAATCCCTTGATAAATGGAATCAACCTAAGAAATCACCAGACTTAACTCCCGTTAACGGTACACTACCTAGAAGGCATTAAGAACCAACCTACCAAAGCCAAAAATCCCCCTAGACATCCAACCCCTTACGCTGAGATGCATATCCTAAGAATCTAAGGCGTTGCGTAAGGATGAGCTAATCTCTGAAATCACCATGATCAGAAATTCCATTGAACGCTTCGGGCGCTGGAATGCCCAAGATCAGATTTGGATTGGCGTGAAAGAAACCAGCATTAAGCGCAATAAAACAGAAGGGATGTATATTCAAACAAGCTTAGGTGCTAAAGGTGAGATCAGGACATCAACCCTAGTCTACCTCATCCTCAGGAACTTTAGGAAACTACTCATGGAAATCAAAGCAGGAAAAACAGAAATGATAACTTGGAAGCTAAACATGATAATCAAAGGTTAAACAACAAGAACAGTAAGAACTCAAACCCATAAAAGCAAGAACAACAATGGAATAGTAACAAACCCAGAAAATAATCAAAGCTTAAAACAGAAGATTAAAAGCAAAAACAGAAGATCAACATGCACCAGATAAACAACAACCTAAAACTAAGCAGAAAAGTAAAAGAAAATAGTAGATTATCATAAACTTAAAAGATTATGGGTTCTTACACCAAGAACACCAATAACAACAAAGGAAATAAAAACCTAAGAAAAAACCTAAAAAGGAAACACAAACAAGACTTGGCTAAAAGGAGGCACTTTAGGGCTTTTATAGTGATCATAGAAAAGCCCTAAATCGCACTAAAGACAAAAACTAATCATTGGCTTGGATCTTGGGTCAGGTTTATCTAGGATTTGAGTTGGTCGGGTCAGAGCGTGCTTGGCTCGAGCTGAGAAGAATACGTGATCGAGCCGAGGTAAGAAATGTGATCGATCCAAGGAGAAAATGGGATCGAGCCATGATGGTGTGGAGATCGATTCAGCTGGTATGTGGCTTGAATGTGGGATCGATTCGAAGTTGGAGTGGAGATCAAGCAAAGATGAAGAGGAGATCAATCCAGGAAAACACCTAAGATCGATCTAGGTGTAAACCTGAGATCGTTCTAGGTGTAAACTTGAGAACGATCCAGGCTTGTCCTGAGATCGATCCAAGCCTGTTTTGAGATCGATCCAGGTGTTGAGTGTGCTTTGAGTGCTGGTCCATTCCACATTTTCTGCTCCTTTTCTGAATTCTCTCAAAACCTTCCTGAAAACTCCTGAAAGTCCTGAAAATCTCCAAAATGCGTGCATATGCGAATTCTAATGCAAAATTCCTAAAAATCTTAAACTTACTGAAACAACTATGAATGTGATAAATGCACGCCTAAAGAGCTCAAAATTGATGCTAAATGACTTGTAAAAACCATGAAAATTTAGAGTCATCAAGGAGACACTCACAAAGAAAAATGGGTAAAATCCATGCAAGATGAGATGCAATCCTTGCAAGATAATTACACCTACGAGTTGATGAAACTGCCAAAAGGAAAGAGAGCTTTGAAGAACAAGTGGGTGTACCGATTAAAGTATGAGGAGAAAAGTTCCAATCCAAGATACAAAGCTCGACTGGTTGTGAAAGGATTTAACCAGAAGAAAAGCATAGATTTTTAAGAAATATTCTCTCCAGTGGTGAAGATGTCCTCTATCAGAGTTGTTCTTGGTCTAGCAGTGGTTCTAGACTTGGAGATTGAACAACTCGATGTCAAGACAGCCTTTCTACATGATGAACTTGAGGAGGAGATCTATATGGAACAACCCGAAGGATTCAAGGTTCCAGGAAAAGAAGACTTGGTGTGTCGATTGAAGAAAAGTCTTTACAGTCTCAAACAATCTCCACGACAATGGCACAAGAAGTTTGACTCCTTTTTCGTGGATCATAATTTCAATAAAACCAAGAATGACCATTGTGTTTTCATAGAGAGGTATCCAAGCGGCGATTTTCTCATATTATTGCTCTATGTTGACGATATGCTGATTGTGGGTCAAGATCGCAACAAGATAGCCGAACTGAAGAAAGATTTGGGAAAGTGCTTTGCGATGAAAGATCTATGGCAAGCGAGACAAATTCTTGAAATGAAGATCAATCAAGATAGATCTAAGAAGATTTTATGGTTTTCGTAAGAAAGGTATGTTGAAAGGGTGTTAGAAATATTCAACATGCAAAAAGCAAAGCCAGTAAGCACTCTGCTTGCTGGAAATTTCAAGCTAAATTCGAAGCTATGTCCAACAAGTGAGAAGGACAAAGAGGAAATGAAGACTACTCCATATGCATCAGCAGTAGGCAGTCTCATGTATGCTATGGTCTGCACCAGACCCAACATTGCCAATGCAGTAGGAGTTGTGAGTCATTTTCTAGCCAATCCAGGAAAAGAACATTGTAAAGCAGTTAAGTGGATCCTACGCTATCTACGAGGCACAACGAAGAAGTTTCTATGCTTTGACAATGGAAATCTTGAGTTGAACGGTTACGCCGATGTAGATTGGGCTGGTGATAAGGATTCACGAAAATCAACTTCAGGGTTTGTGATTACCTTTGCAGGGGGAGCTGTTTCCTGGCAATTGAAGCTACAAAAGTGTGTTGCCTTATCCACCATGGAAGCAGAGTATATCGCAGCAACAAAAGCGTGCAAGGAGATGTTATGGATGAAGAACTTCTTGCTTGAGTTGGGAGTAATGCAAGACAATTACAATTTGCTATGTGATAACCAAAGTGCTATTCACCTAGTAAAGAATCCAACATTTCATTCTCGCTCAAAGCACATCGACATCCGACATCATTGGATTCGAGAAGTTCTTGAAGAGAAGCTTCTACATCTCAACAAGGTACAAAGAGACAAAAACTGGTCAGACCTTATGACCAAAGTACTACCGATTAAGAAGTTTGAAGATTGCTGCAAAGGCACGGGTATGCCAACGACTTCAGGCTAAATCGGGAAGGGGGACATTTGTTGGCTTTTCCGTCATTAGCCCAATATTAATCTCTACATAATTTATAACCCAAAATCCCAAGAAGAAGAAGAAACATCTAGAGAAGAGCGGAGAAAGATGAAGAAGTGTGTATAAAAAGAAGTGTGTGGAAAATGAAGTGTGTAGAGAAAGAAGAGTATAGAAGTTCTAGTAGCTATCTTCCCACTAGTATAAATAGGTATGTTTAATTCATTTGTAATCAATCACCAAGAAATAAAAACAAAACAAGAGAGAAAACACGTGTAAGAGAGTTTTCTAAAATAAAATCTTTGTAGTAAATCTCTTTCCAAAATATTAAGAGTCTTCTTCTTAAATCTCTTAGTTGTTTAAATTCCATCTTAATCTCACGAAGAATATTGGGTGAATTTTCCCAACATTATAGAAGGTAGATCAAAGATTTGATCTAGATTTATTGGTCGTTCTCTTGGTTTTATACTCTCTAGACAAGAACCACGTTTTAGATCGAAAATCGATTATGCTGTGATTACTCCCAATAATTTTGAGTGAGTAAAATACAAAATCGACATGTACATATACTAGTTTCTTGGATCAAAGACTGCGAGTTCGGTGGATCGAACTAGGTTTCAAGATGAACATCGTCTATCCGAACTCACCTAGGCCTTTTAAATTAATATGGTTTTGATGGGAATCTCAGTCCAGTAGTAACATAAAGAAACAAAAGAAAGATACATATACTGTGATATAATATTTTTAGTCCGTCTTTTGCAAAATGTAATTATGAATGACAAAAAAAAAAGTAATTATGTAAAAAAAACAAAGAAAAGCAAACCACTCTAAGAACATCTCCAATAGAGAAACTCTTAAAAGTTTGTTAATAAAAAAATAATAATATTATTTAAAAAAAGATGTGAATAGTGCAAGAAACCCAAGCAACATAACTTCAGTTTCCTCATATCTATAGAGACCGGGAAAAAAGCATTTCTCCGATGTTGATCTCACTCTTGCTACCTAACTTTGATCATATTCCCCTCAAAAATATCGCCTCTTATATAAACCAGCCTCACATCTTAGCCTGCTCAATGATTGCAAGCAACAGAAAAAAACAAGGTTAATGAGTTAGGTTCAATAGAAAAGAAACCTACCAAAACTCTTCCTCTTAGTCGAATTAGTTTGTTAATTTACCTGTGAGTAAAGGAAAGTTCCAAGAATGGCAATAGCAGCACCAAGAGCATTGACCGGTTGAACCGGAGTGTGAAAAATGATAATCGAAGCCACAATGACAGAAATCCTCTTCATTGTATTGCCGATGCTAAAAGTCAATGGTGAAATCTGATCTAAGGACATATATGAGACCTGATTGTACAAGTGGTAGAACACACTCTGTGCCACTACCCACCTATCAGTAAACATAACGAAACACAAAACATAAGTTAATGTCATTGAAACAAGAAGATATGTAATGATTTGGTTTTAGTTGATACCAGACAAAGTTTGGTCCGATCTGAGAAACCGCATTTTGCCAACCAGCAGCCCACATTTGTGGACCTTCGACGGCGATTGCGAATGGAGTGAGGATGAATAGAGATATCATTGATAAGCAAGCGTAATAATTCATTCCGCTAACTGACTTCCCTTTCATCCCTTTTTTCGAAAAGATATTCCGAAAAACAAATGCCAAATTCGATATCATCGCTCCCATAAACCCTACCAAGAAAAATAAATCCACATAAGGTATAGTAGTCACATAACAAAGTAATGTGGTTGTTAGTTTGTACCGATGAGGTTGAAGTTAAGCTCGGTGATAGCTGCGAGAGCGCAACCGCCAATGATTGGTAATAGAGAGAGATAAACTGGAAGAGGGAAAGTCTCTCCTAAGAAGAATCTTGAGACTAAGACACTAAAAGCTGGTTCGCTACTCTTGATGATGTGTGTGAATGAGACTGCTACTTTTGACATACTCACTGTTGCTGCCACGTGTCCTATCGTGTGTGCTACTGCAACCTAAAGAAAATGAAGAATAAGAAGTAACATCAATACCAAGTTCTTGATTTTCTATTAGCTTTTCTGTCATCTAGTCCCGAGATGTTAAATCCCGCAATCTAAAATGAAAAATGAACCGGTTTTTAAACTAAAATTCTAAATCTTACTGGGAAGAGAGTTTTCCAGAAATCGAGGTCAGTTTTAGGAGCGTCTGCGATTCTTGTAGCCCAGGAAACGAGCATCATGAGAGACCCACAAGCGAGAGACAACGTTGAAGTGAGCCACGGGTAAGGAAAAGCGTTAAGGACCTTCTTGTTGTAGATGTTGAAGACAACGTTAAGTGCCCACCAAGTAGCGAAATAGATTCCGATTTTCAGCTTCTGCGTAGATCTTTCGTCAGGAAGCTCGATGTTAATGTCGAGCGGTCGTGACCGATCGGCTTCGTAAGCTTCGACTCTGACATCACGCTTAAAATTCAAAAGGTTTTGAGCAGATGAAATGTGGAGAGGCTTTTGATGAGAAACAATGGAGTTGAAGCTTTGGCTATGGAAGTTTCTAATGATGTGTTGTAAAGGAGAAAACCTGAGCTTTGTTGGAATTGGCCGTCTAACGCCGTTAAAGACAGCAGTGAAAGAAGATGAAGCCGGTTTAATTGAAGAGGACATTGTTATCTTGGTCGGTTCAAAGATTTTCTCCGTACGAGAGAAATGTAGCTGCTCTGATTTCTTGGTGAAATTGAAGAAGTAGAAGATGAGAATTTATAGGGAAATTTTAGAGAACAGAGGAGGAAGAGCATCCTTTTAGTTAACGACAAAATAGAATTCCGATCCTTTTAAACTACGAAATTGCCCTCTGCAATGATGATTTAGTTGTCTTCTTTTTCCGTTGTTTTTATCTGATAAATTCTAAATTGGCTATATATCTTTGATATGCTAAATAAAATAGAGAAAGTTACGAAGAATGCCATATATTTATTTTGCTTTATAGGATACACCACATTCACAAAAAATTGCCATATAAACATCAATGACCGTTTTAACCTCTTGACACAATGACACAAATTCTTAAAAACATTTTATTTTATATTTTCAATAAAATCTCTGCAAATTCTCTTTTTGCTCATCTTCTTCAATTCTTTATGTTTCTTTCTCTAATGCAAAAATTCATTATCGCTATAATACACATTTACTCTCTTTTTCTCGGTATACTGTTAAAGTTTTGATTTCATAGAGGATCAAAGAAATATCATTTAATTTTATTGATTGCATCTTTAGATTTCGCATATACCCTTTGATTTTGTTGATTGCATCTTGTATTATCCTAAATAATGACCTAATCTCGCCAAGATGTCTACGAGTAAAGGAGCTCGTTCCTCTCCAAGTCTTAAGAAGAAATAACTGCAGAATATGTTAACAACACGAACCAAAATATACTAGTTGACGGTGATTTTATCCACCTGCCTCGCAACAAATCGTCTACAAGATCAATGGACTTTGTCCACAGTCACATGTACACCAGTCTCACAGCAAGTTTTCCACAAAATCAACGGACCCTATAGTTAGCTCCGAGAATTTGAACTTCCTCGCTATTATCATTTGGTGCAAATTCATTCACATCAAACGTTAAGGTTGCTTCATCAGTGGACATGTTCTGCCCTGCAACATCTTCTTAACTATCGTTGGACTTCTAAGTTATGATCCAGATGGACAGAGAGATGAGAGTTAGTTTCCCCTACCAAAATAAAGTGAAACATCCAGACATTGACTATATGTCAAGGAAAAAAATCTTATCAGTGGACGTCTTGGTGGTGACGACTTCGTCCACGATGTTGTTGGCTTTGTCCACAACTTCATTTATATGAAACGGTAAGATTGCTTCATCAGTTGGACATGGTTTGAGCTTCAGTGTTTTCTTTACATTAGTGCACATGTTTCTGGCTTCATCAGAATTGCCAACTTGTCCACCACTACCAGAAAAAAGGTGTCCACCTCATGATTCTCCAACTTGTTCATTGTGACAGACCAACATATGTTGTGTCTTCTCTCTGACACTAATACCATCATATTGAACATCACGTCCAAGGGTATTTGTCCAAAACATACAAACGTAAGCCTTTGTTAAGAAAAATATGTCCACAAACAAAACAATACAAATATGTCCACAACTATTACAAAACACACTTGGCGTAGACTAAGAAATCCCCTATAATTTTTCATAATGATGTCAACTACCTATGATCTTACTAGATGCTAGTTGCGATACTCCTTCAGCACTATCCTTATTTTCTCCACCATTATCGCCACATCTGCAAGCCTCCTATCCAATACCCACAAGAGTACATAAACATTAAATAAAAAAACGATTATGTAAGTGTCCACAAGCCTACCGAGACTATATTTGAAGTACATATGTGTATGATGTTATTCAAAACACAGAAATGTAAGTTTTTGTATATTAGGTTGTCTACTCACATTTGGGTGATTGTCCATAATTAGATGACTCAACCAGTCGACTATTCAATTTTGTATACGTATTCGCATACAAATCATGTTGTGTTACATATTCATTATCTATGTATTCTCTTATAAAGTCAAAATCATAATCAAGCGATTCCTCTCTACTGACATACAAACCATCATCCTCATTATCACTTTCGCCTTCTTCAATCTCACTATTCTTGCTAATTGTCACATGTTATTTTCCAGCACTTTTTGCTTCTTTCTTATGTCCTCGTTCAACAGATTACATGTATATCCACCTTCAAATGATTTATGTCCACCTTCATACGATTTATGTCCACTAGAAGAATTCTCATGTCCAATTACACTACCCTTCACATCCCCTATTCTAGCACTCTCACTGTGATCCATTTCAAGTTGGTTCATGGTATCTAGAAACTAATCTTCTTCGTATGTTCCAACCAAGTCATCATCTTTTTCCTCTGTGGACAAAAAAAACAAGCTCTTAATGTAGACTTGTCCACAACATGTTCCTCATTTATGGACATGTACAAATTTAGTCTCGCATTCACTAACATTGTCTTCCTGAATCTTCTAAACTATCATTATTATCCACACAAACCAGAGATGTTCTCGCCTACGCGAAAAAATATTCGAGCTCTTGTGCCAATAGCTCAAACTAATCTGTTGTCCACATATCTTTCCACCACAAATTTGCAATATCTTTGAAATGAATTGTGAGTAATCTTATCATTTGCTTAGTAGAAAATATTTGGCATACATATCTTTAACAACTTGGAAATGTCAAGTCTCCTATTTTAATCACACAAACTTACCAAGTATTATCATAAGATTTTGGTCCATTTAATATCACCTACAAACACACATACACCAACTCATTTTCCTCTCAAAAATTTTAAACAAATCATACACAAAGTCTAACACAAAACTGCACCATCGTTTTGAAACAGAATTAGTCCATACAAATAGATCAAATATAAAAACCATTATTCTCTCAAAAAAATGTCTAACAACTCATACACAAAATTGGTCAAACGTTTATAATATAACTGCATAACTTGTCCATCATAACTATGAAATAGATTGTTACTTGGGTCTCAAGTTAGCAAATTGGCACAAAAATAAACAACTCCATTTATTAACTTACCTAATTTACATCCAGCGAAGATGAGATCTACCAAATCACCAAACTAGAATTAATGGATCTCTTAATCATTTAAGGTTTATTACAAAAATATCTTTCTTTTCATAAAATTGTCTAGTCATCATTAAAGCAATTTAATGCGCTTTTCTCTTACTACAAATCTTACTGAGAATTGCTCCCATATTTGGTGAATATGGTATTTACCATACAGTCTTTTATGCTATACTAAAAGACATATATTATGGTATTTGTTGTAATATTTGGTGAATATGGTATTTACCATACAAAAACATTACTTTTATGGCATATATGATAAAAATCCCAAGAAAATATGGATCCAACCCTAGAAAGTTGATGAGAACAGCGATGCGACGATCTTGTTAAAGGCTACCACGGAAGGGTCTTATTGGCTCCTCTGTGCCAGCGATATCGCGCCAAAGTGCTCTTGTCGATGACTTAAGTGATCAAGTATAGGTTCATGATGCTAATATTATCAATCAGTGCTAATCTTTAGGTCTTAGATTTCGTAAATTAGACTAATCCACTCTCATGGCACTAATCTATTTTTTAATAATGCAATACACAATCCATTGGCTAATTACACTATATAAATCATTAATATTTAATCCATTTAGACACATAACTTTCTAACACAATTCCTTGACTAGGTATCATTTAGCACTCAAATAATTAATTCAGACATTTTCACAAACACTTTCTGGGCGTGATTTTTTTAGGTTCTAGGTTTTATTGATTAATTCTAACATAGCATTAAAAGAATTAAATGAGTGAGCATATCAAGAATCTAAACCCTAAGCATCATAAACCATGTCTTAGTCACCTTAATCTACCTAATCGTTTGTCTAAAAGGAAATTGCTTACTCTTCGTGTGCTTATTTTATTCCATTTGATTCTTTTTTTATATTTCATTCACCTTCAGCACCTGAAACATGAAATGCAATAAAAATACAATTTATACATACCTAAATGAAAGTTAATCGACCTAAAATGTAATAAAAATATGAATAAAATGCATCAAAACATTCTAAACATCATGACATGCTTCGAAAAATTTCCTTGCAATCAGAAATCGAATAAAGAAGAATATTAGGCACATGAAGGAAATGGTTATCGTCGTCAATACCTTCAAGGTGTTGGTTCTTCTCGTCATGTAGAAAACTAGAGCTTCTAAAGGGGTGGTAGATGGAGTGTTGTGGCGACTACTAGAACCTCCAATATAAATAGAATACATGTTAGAAGGAACACCTTTCTAGAAGTACAGAGGCAAGGTGGGAGTCTAGAGCCAGATCATTAAAGAGATATGTGATAGGTCTAGAATTTAATTCCTAAAACTAATAATGCAGAGAACAAATAAATGTAGCAAAGTATAAGGTTGAATCCCACAGAGACCAGAAAGTACACGATTTAGTTAAATCTCGAATCAAGCTAAAGCATAAATAATTAAGTTTGGTTGTGGTCGAAATCAAAACACTAAATTAAAAGCGGTTGTAAACTATGGAATAAAAGCGTCAGGTATCAGGGAATCCACATGTAGTCAGGTTTAAAAGTCAAATTATCATACAAAGATTTTCTTTGAAAATATTTCTCAACATGAAAGACAATGATGGAATAATCTCCTCTCGAAGTGTTAAAACCTATGCTCAAATTATCAGAAACAAACTCCCGCTGTGTCTAACTATCAACCATGCATTAATGTTCAGATTCAATTCTTCATAAGCATTCAGGACAATACTTTCGCAAGCAAGAACACTTATTCACCTAGACTAGATCCAGCTTCTAAACCAAATCTCTTTGTGTTTATTAGTCTAATATCAATAAACTAGATGGCCAATCTAACTCATGCATTAATAACAAGTCTAGACTAAGAACCTATCAAGTGTTATCCCCTAAAGATAAATCTAACAATCAAACCTAATTTCCCTGGAAAACCCTAAAATCTAACTAGTGAACTACTCATACATTGGCAAGCAAGCACAAATCAATATCTTTGAAAAACAAATAATAGAATAAGAATAGGTTATTAAAAGGAGTTCAGAAATCTTCTCCAAATACAAGGTTTAAATCTCCTCTCCCTCAGTAAAACTCTCCAAAATAAAATAAAGCTTCCTTCTAAAAACCTAAAATATAATGTATTTATAGTCTAAAAAGTAAAATAATCTAAAATAAGGAAATTGGATAAGTTGAGGAATTGATTGCAAAATTTGGAAAACTTCTTGTTCTTCTCGGGGAAAGTGCTCGATCGAGCATATGGTTGCCCGCTCGAGCATCTTGTAAATTTGCACGATCCTTCTTCAGTCAGCCCAATCGATTGAAAGCTTCGGATTTTTCCAAGAGGTTTTTCCTGATCGTGCACTCTCTAAAACCTCTGCTCGATCGATCACATCCTTGCACGATCATGCACATTGTTCTGCAACGCTCTAAAACACATCATTTGATTCCAAACGACCCGAACACCTAGAAACCTGAAAATCTACCAAATATGCAAGGAAAACGCTCGGAACAATGCAGAATAGCAGACATAAATGCCCACTATTATGCATTAAAACCNAATCAACTCCCCCAGACTTAGATCTTTTCTTGTTTCTCAAGTAAAGCAAGATTCAATATGGAGAAGAGGTTTGAAATGGACTACACAAAAACTCACAAAATCTCAAAAACCATAAGCATAGTTTCAAATCCAAAAGACACCAATCTCAAACAACTACTTTGGATGAATTGTTCACCACCACTAAACTAATAACCTGTTTCCTACTCTAAATCCCAAATTAATGAAGTACCAAATCATATCAACCAGCTCTTTAAATTCATTTAAGTTGAGATTCATGCATTCTCACCTATGGTATATCAATCAAATTACTCATGTACATCTTTTATCGAAATGCCCATACCAAATAGAGCATCAACTGACTTCTGGTCCTGATCCTTTTTCTCCCTTTCTCACTTCTTTTTTTCTTACTTTTTCTTTCTTTTTCGTATCTTACTACTTTTCTTTTTTTTCTTTTCTTCGCATTTCTGCGCATTTTCTATCTTTTTTTAAGCAGACGGCAATTTGATGGGATTGACTACGGACTTCTAGGTCACACTTTCAACCCTTTTTTGAACCGTTTGTTTTTATTTTCTGAAGGGAGAGAGAGAAAGGACCCGGATCGTACTGAAAGAACTTGTCGATTTTACATAACACTGAAGAGCAAGGTACCTAATTCTCAGAGTATATCAACACCATAAGCAAGAATAATTCAGATTTAAATTAAGTCTTATCATGGCAGAACTAGCATCAAATCATCAATAACTCAAAATATCAGAACTTTTAGAAACAAATCAATCAATAATGGGGTTCCAATCCTAATCTTAGCAATTCATCTAAGTCAGTAATCTAGAGAAATTGAAAACCATACCTACACTTGGTTCTTTATAATCATTGATTTTGTTCATGGTTCCTTCGACTAGATAGACTCAGCTAAATTTTAAAAAAAAAATCTTAAAATTTTCACCAAAAAGATAAAATATCAAGACGTAGTTAATATCAGTACACCCTCCCCCAGACTTACCTCACACCGTCCCAGTGTGAAAATAAATCCAAGAGAAGGTATAAAAGTAACCATAATCAATAGAAAAGTTTGTAGTAGATAATAAATACTATATGAGATCAAGGGAAAGAGATATACAAAAGGTGAATTGCTCCCAAATCTGTTATGAACTCCTATGCCTCATTTGGTATGCCTGAAAAAAGAACAAACACTTCAAGAGAAGTGTTAGCAATGGTTGAACAATGATTGAGAAATGATAGCATAGAACTAGCAAGAATCAGTTGCAAGAGAAACCATTAAAGACATTATGATCGAGAAATACTAACAAAAAATCAGCAAGAATCATAAATAAGAGGCACCATTCAGAAAAACTAACAGTAATCATTCCAATATCACACAATCAATTGGTAAGTAAAGAGAAATGATCAAGCAATACTAATTATAATTAGAAAGAATCAAGAATTACTTAATGAGAAAAACCAATCGATCATGAACCTAAAACAACTCAAGTCAAAACATCAAGAAAAGTGGTGAATGGTAAGTAGTAATCTAAGAAATACTAATAAGAATTAGCAAGAATCCATAAAGACACCATTAAGAGAGCCAACAATTCACGTGAGATGATGAGTAATGAAAACACACAATAGATAACCTGGAATCCCTTGAAGATCCTTCACATGTAATAACCTGACCACTTTAAACTCAAAACTAAAAAAAAGTAAGTTAGGATTAAATTTGGCTCAAAATTGAAAAAAAACTAATCTAGACTCCAAATAGTGGGTTTCCTCCCACTCATCGCCTGTTTAACGTCACTTAGTTTGACAGTACTTTACCTCTAAGTTGGAATTGGATCAACATCCAGTGATACTCCATAACAAGCTCCAAATCCAGAAATCTTCAGCTTCATAATCTTACCCATCACACCGTTTGTAACATCAATCCCTCTCTCTTTGAACTCCGGGGTGAGTAAAACTCTAAACTTTGAGAAGGGTTTTGAGAACCATTTGCTTTTCACCTTATACTCAATTGTATCCGCAACTATTGCTTGAGGGATTAAAGCCACTAGAGACTTCTTTTTTATATGCTTTGGTTCCACTTTCACCTTCTCCTTAACCTTGGGATTGTCATTCCTTGTTCAGATTTCAGCTTCTTTGTGTGTGATTACAGCAGCTTCACACTTAGAAACATGTTAAATATGAAGTTCATTCTTCATCTCTTTCTCTTTTACCATAGTCATCCTAGGTTTTCCCTTTGGAGGAATCGCTGGGTAGAAAACCCTTTTCTTAATGTTCTTCAGAGATATGCGTTGATTAGGTAGATCAACAACGACTCTTACAGTTGCCAGAAAAGGTCTCCCTAGAACGAAAGGTTCATCTTGGTACCCATTCATCTCCAAGATGTGGAAATCCACAGGAACAAGACAATTCCCAACTTGGACCAAGAGATCAGCGATAAACCCACTAGAAGATACTATACTGTCATTAGCAATCTTAAAAGTCATTCTAGAAGGCATGATAGCTGATATCCCCAATCTCTCATCAACAGTTACTGACATAACGCTCACATTAGCTCCAGTATCACATAGAGAATCTGTAAATTCCACTCAATTGATCAAACAAGGAACTAAGAATTCCCTTGGGTCTTGTAGCATATGAAGCTTCCTAAGTGGATTTGGTTGCTTCCCAATCATCTCTCTATCCTCGAACTCTGATATGGGCTTCGTAGGTAGTACTGGGTATGGAACTCTGGGTTTGTAAGTATTGACAAAAAAAATTTCGAACCCATGTGCGTCTACTCAATCGGGCAAGTGGTGCCTGATCGGGAAAATTGCTCTAATTTTTGTCTGATTTCAGGGATCAACCCGATCAGGAAAAATCTCATGGAGTATTTCACACGTTTGCTCGATTGGGCAAGTAGCGCCCGATCGATTGTCTCCTCCGTCTGCATCTTTTTTCCAAATTCTAAAATTTCACATCTTGTTTCAAATTACCAACTAAAGACTTACAATAACCCTTTGGATTGTCCTCAACTTTCTCAGGAAAGACACAAGCTTGTCTTTTCACAACTTCAGAAGTCTGAGCAACTTGTATATCCAAATGCTTCACATGTGTAGAGAGTGCTTCAAATTTTTGATTCAGCTCTTTCTCTTCTCTTTGGGACTGTTGTTGGCCTTCTAAAATTTGCTTGAACATCATCTCTATTGTGTTACTTTGTGGAGGTTGAGTTGGTACTGGTTGTTGAAATACAGGTTGAGAGGTTTGCTGAAAACTGCCAAAATTAGAGTTTTGCACAAATTAGAGTTCTTTTGTTGCTGAGGATAGTGTTGATCTTGAGGGTTTTTGACATTAGTACTTCTCCAAGATAGATTAGGATGAGTCTTGTTAAATCCTTGATTATACCCTTAATTGTACACCCTTTGACCTTGACTATTGTTGTAACTTACTTCCTTCTCAACTCCTTCAGAATTCTGCTCTTGGATAGCAAAAAAATCAAATTCAGAATTGTCTACAGCACTGACCTGTTTCAGGTTTTGATTCCTTAGACGTTGAGTGATTAGTCTTTTCATCTCTGAGAATTCTCCTTTCAGCTCTGAGAATTCTGAGTTAGTAGCCAATACATGAACATTTGTTCGACAATAAAGGATTTAACAAGACTCATCACAATCTATCTTGGAGAAGTACTAATGTTGAAAACCCTCAAGATCAACACTATCCTCAACAACAAAAGACTTTTGTGCAGAACTCTGGTTCAGGCGGTTTTCAGCAAACCTCTCAGCATGTATTTCAACAACCACTACCACCTTAACCTCAACAGAGTAACACAATAGAGACTATGTTCAAGCAACTTTTAGAAGGCCAACAACAGTCCTAAAGGGAAGTGAAAGAGTTGAATCAAAAATTTGAAGCACTCTCTACACATATCAAGCATTTGGATATACAAGTTGCTCAGACTTCTGAAGCTGTGAAAAGACAAGCTGGTGTCTTTTCTGGGAAAGTAAAGGATAATCCAAAGGGCTATTGTAAGTCTTTAGTTGGAAATTTGGAAGAAGAAACTCGTGATTTGGTACAAGATGCTGATTTTGAAAAGTTGGAAAAAGATTCAGAGGAATTTGCCCGATCAAGCACCCTTTGCCCGATTGAGCAGTCTGATTACGGAGGAGACAATAGATCAGGCGCTTCTTGCCCGATCGAGCGAACAATGTGCAAGAATTCCAGGAGCTTTTGATCGATCGGGCACACCACCAGCCCGATCAATCGCTGAAATCAGACATAAAACCTAGAGTTCTATACCCAGTGCCACCTACAACACCCATATCAGATTTTGAGGATAGAGAGATGATTGGGAAGCAACCAAATCCACTTAGGAAGCTTCATAAGCTGCAAGACCCAGGGGAATTCTTTGTTCCTTGTTCGATCAATTGAGTGGAATTTACAGATATGTGATAACTGGAGCTAATGTGAGCGTTATGTCAGTGACTGTTGCTAAGAGATGGGGGATATCAGGTATCACACCCTCAGGAATCACTTTTAAGCTTGCTAATGATTCTAATGTATCTTCCAGTGGGTTTATCGCTGATCTTTTGGTCCAAGTTGGGAATTTTCTCGTTCCTGTTGATTTCTACATCTTGGAGATGAATGGGTACCAAGATGAACCTTTGGTTCTAGGGAGAACCTTTAGAGTTTTACTCACCCCGGAGTTCGAAGAGATAAGGATTGATGTAACAAAAGGTGTGATGGGTAAGATTTTGAAGGTGAAGATGTCTGGATTTTGAGCTTGTTATGGAGCATCGTTGGATGTTGATCCAGTTCCAACTTAGAGGTAAGTACCGTCAAGCTAAGTGACGTTAAACAAAGCGTTGAGTGGGAGGAAACCCACTATTTGGAGTCTAGATTAGTTGTTTTTCAATTTTGAGTCAGTTTTAGTCCTAACTTACTTATTTTAAGTTTTGAGTTCAAAGTGATTCAGGTTATTACTGGTGAAAGATCTTCAAGAAGCTTCGGCTTATCTCTTATCTATTTTCATTACTCATCTTTCTCACTTGAATTGTTGGCTATTTGGATGGTTTCTCTGTTGATTCTTGCTAATTCCGAGTAGTATTGCTTAGATCATTGCTCACCATTCACCACCTTTCTTGATGTTTTGACTTGAATTGAATTTAGATTCATGATCGATTGGTTTTTCTCGTTAAGTAATTCTTGATTAATGCTAATTATAATTAGTATTGCTTGATTATTGCTCTTTACATACCAATTGATTGTGTGATACTAGAATGATTGCTGTTAACTGTTCTGAATGATGCCTTTTATATATGATTCTTGCTGAGTTTTTTATTAGTATTGCTCGATCATAATGTATTTAATGGTTTCTCCTAAAATTGATTCTTGTTAGTTTTTAAGCTATCATTGCTCAATCATTGTTCAACCATTGCTAACACTT
The DNA here is from genome assembly GCA_900406425.1 of Iberis pinnata. Taxonomy (NCBI): domain Eukaryota; kingdom Viridiplantae; phylum Streptophyta; class Magnoliopsida; order Brassicales; family Brassicaceae; genus Iberis; species Iberis pinnata. The sequence continues at coordinate 24,531 of OVBE01000941.1, forward strand.
CTCTTGAGTGTTTGTTCTTTTTGCAGGTATAACAAAGGAGGCCTAGGAGTTCATAACAAATTTGGGAGCAATTCACCTTTAGTATATCTCTTTCCCTTGATCTCATATAGTATTTATTATCTACTTTCATCCATTACAGACTTTTCTATTGATTCTGGTTACTTTTATACCTTGCTCTTCAATGTTCTATAAAACTGACAAGTTCTTTCAGTATGGTCGGGATCCTTTCTCTCTTTCCCTTCAGAAAATTTGAAAGCGTGACCTAGAAGTCTGTAGTCAGCCCCAGTGAATCGCCGCCTGCTAAAAAAGAAGAATGAAAAGAAAAGAAAGAAAAGCGCATAAATGCGAAGAAAATAAAATGAAAAGCAGTAAGATCAGAAAAAAAGAGAAGTGAGAAAGGGAGAAAAAGGATCAGGACCAGAAGTCGGTTGATGATCTGTTTGGTATGGGCATTTCGATAGAAGAGGTACTTGAGTAATTTGATTGATATACCATAGGTGAGAATACATGTATCTGAACTTAAATGAATTTAAAGAGCTGGTTGATATGATTTGGTACTTAATTGTTTTGGGATTTAGAGTATGAAACATGTTATTAGTTTAGTGGTGGTGAACAATTCATTCAAAGTGGTTGCTTGAGATTGGTGTCTTTTGGATTTGAAACTATGCTATTGGTTTCTGAGATTTTGTGAGTTTCCGTGTGGTCCATTTCAAACTTTTTCTCCATATTCAATCGTGCTTTACTTGAGGACAGGCAGTTACCATCCCTCTTAGAGATGGATCCACACTATGAACATGAATGTGAGAGAAATTGTGACGTCCCGTCCCAGACACTAAGTCAAGAACGATCATCACACGCCGAACCACTAAATAATTTCGGCTAGATAAATTCGTTTAATACCTTAGTACATGAGGTTCAATACTAATTTATTAAGCCTTTAAGAGTTAGAGATATCTATCCAATGCAAAAGCATATAAGAAAAACATGATACTTTATTAAATAACTTAGGATTCATTACAAGTTGACAGTTTTGCACTATAGGCTATTACAAGTTTATTGTAAACGATCCTAACACAATCCTGATTTTATCACCACCCACCTTCACGGCCATGAGTCCTCGCACTAAGCCAAATCCTTCCCATGATCCCTTTTATCACCAAAAAGCCACAAAAATGATAAGTAATCTAACAAACTACTTAATGCGTGAATTATGTTCAGCCTATATACACGTTTTAACCCATTTAATCCCCATTAATCCCTAAGTTCAATTCTGGTTTCATGATCGCAATTCGGCCCAGGATCTTCACAAAACGATAAATTGTTGGATCAGATTTTAAAATCTCCCGTGTTTTATGCCAGTTAGTCTTGGCTTGGGATTGGAGAAAGTCGATTCAGAAAGATGGAAAGACTTAAGTTTGGTTCGAATCCTGCCCACTCATAGGCATTCTTCTATCCAAACTTAACCTAGGCCATTCACGCACCTTTTCTTACCAAGACCGGTTTACCAGGCTCATCTCCCAAGCATATCCTTACTTTGGCCTAAACACTTCACGCTTCCAAGCCCACGAACCACTCTCCCTCTTTCATTTCCTTAAGATTTCTCTCCAAATTTTTCAAGGTGCTTTTATGTGTGTGTTCTCGTGCGCGGAAATGAAACCAAGGCCGTGTATTTATATCCTTCGGTCCATAACAGTCAATTCCACTCGCACCCCTTTGAACAGACGCGAATTTTCGCGAACCGGTGCGAGTTAGTGTACTCGGTCAAACACTTAATGATAATAGGGATTTGGAGGTCCCGGGTTATCAATCAACCCATCATTGTAGTATGGATGGGTTTTGTCAATCCGTAATGGGAGTGTACTAATCAATGTGGATGTATTGGATGCTTTAAAGTCAAGCTAGATATTAAAAGGGGTTTGGTTGCTAAAAGGTCCTAAGTGCAATGAATGTAAAAAAAAGTATAAAACAGAGAGAGAGGCTTAAAACACTTTTGGATGCAAAATAGAGTAAAAGCAAGAAAGGGTGAAAGTGCAATCAATGTAAAGTCGTTCCTGAGGACAAAGGGTAACTGACTTGGGAATCCATCCTGGGCTACCTAAGTACCTAACATACCTCAAACAATGAGCTGACCCCTAGACAGTAGCTCTACATACAATCAATTCCAATTCCTTGGCAACCAATCTCAAACAAAGTAATCACATACTCAACTGTCGTTATAGACGGTGACTACCTAGCAGGCATTAACCTCTACTACTCTAGCTAACTCGTTTCCCACATCTATTCACAGAGAAGGGGAAACAAATCTCTGAAACCCTCTCGGTCCGGTCACCTCCAATAACTCACATTCCGGTGTTGTAGGGCCTAACGGCGGGTCTTTGTCCCTTCCGGGTAGGAGTACAATCAGCATTAAGCTGAGGAGGAACATAAAGGATCTATAAACAAAAAACTTGGATGACTACTCACTAAGCAAACCAAGAACATCAACCCTAATCTACCCCCATCCTCAAGAACTTGGATGACTACTCACTACTCATGGGAGTCGAAGCAGAAGAAACAGCAAACATAACTTCATACTTAAACATGCAGATCTAAGAAGAACAGCAAAGAACATAAACCCAGAAATGAAGAACAGCAATGAAACAGTAAGCTAAGCAAGAGATTAAAACTTAAAACGAAAATCAACAAGAACCAAATATGCGACAAGGTAAAGCTAAGTAAGGAAACTAAAGAAAAACAGATGATTAACTAAAGACTTGAAAGAAAAATGGTTTTTACACCAAGAACATAAAGAACAAAACTAAGAAATGAAAACCTAAGACAAAACCTAAAAAGGAAAAAAAAACTAAAACTTGTGCAAATGGAGGCGAATTAGGGCTTTCATAGTGTTCAGAAAAAATCCCTAATTCGCACTAAAGACAAAATGCTAATCATTTTCTTGGATCTTGGGCCTTGGTTCAGGTGGTATCCAGATTTGAGTTGGTCGGGTCGGAGCGTGTTTGCCTTCGACTTGGTGAGTGCATGATCGATCCAGGCTAAGGATGCTTGCTTGGGATTGATCCAGCTAAGATGCGTCCAAAATGCGTCTGAGGTTGGGATTGATCCCGGTATTGAGTGCCTGAGATCGATCCTAACATAGGTGAGATTGATCTCGTATCTTCTCTTCTTAGTACTGCTTCATCTTCGTGCACTTCCTTAGCTTCGTTTGAGACTTCACCAAAAAAGTTGAAAGAGAGAAAAGGGGATCGAGCCAAGTAAGAGTTGGGATCGATCCCTGCTGAGTTGGGATCGATCTGAAGTGGTTGCAGGATCGATCTAGAAAGTGTTACGATCGATCCTAAGAGTGCTGAGCTGGGATCGATCCTGCTTCGACGCTGAAGTTCCTCAGATCGATCCTACATAGTGTTGGGATCGATCCTGAAGATGCTGAGGTAAGTCCAGTCCATTCCATGCTGAGTGCTGCTTCGTTGAACGTTAAGTGCTGCTTTTCTGAAATTTCTCAAATCCTTCCCAAAAACTCCTGAAAGTCCTGAAAAGTCTCCAAAATGCATACATTTGCAAATTCTAATGCAAAAGTCCTAAAAATCCTAAACTTAATGAAATCGACCGTAAATTTGATGTATGCACGCTTTTAGACCTCAGAATTGATGCTAATTGATATGTAAAATCTATGAAAATTCAGAGTTATCTCTTAACCATCCAGCTCAGCCCAACTGTCCATCTAGTGTCCAGTTCACTTAGCTGGCTCAGCTGTCCAACACTATCTTGAGCGGGACTAAGCTGACCTAAGCTTGATTCAGCTGGCTCAGCTAGCTTAGCTCGATCCTTAAATTTTCCCAAGCTGGATCTGAGCCATTGAGTTGTCCACTGAATCTTTGCCTTAGTCTCCCAGCCTTTTACTTAGGCATTCGAATGTTTCATGTCCAATGGCTAAGTCTAACGTTCAGATTCCCCTTATCCATAGCTTGTCCCCTTGTCTGCGTTTTCTAAAAAGGTACTAAGTCCTTTTACCTATTTCCATAGCCAATTTACGAATTCTTCTTCGGCTATGGACCATCCCACGAACTAATGAAGTTTGGGAACATTACAAGCCCCCCCCTCTTGAAATGGATTCCCCCCCCCTCGAATCCGACTCAAGTGTTCGAGACCTTTTCACATTTTTAAACAGATTTAGAAATTCGGCTTACATCTTTCTTTTTGTTTCCCACGTTGCATCTTCCTTTCCATCTTATTTCTTAAGTACCTTGACCATCCTTACATTTTTCTTTCTTGTTGCTTTACCCATTCGATCAATGATCCGAACTGGAATTGCTTCCACATTCAAGTTTTCCTTCAGGTTTGCAGGCATTTTGGAAATCACCCTGTCCTAGTCTCGCAGACACTTCTTCATTTGGGATACATGGAAGACATTGTGGAATGCTTCCATTTCTGGTAGTAAGTCCAGTTTGTATGCAACTGCTCCAACTCTCTCGATAACTTTGTAAGGTCCCATGTACCTTAGATTTAACTTTCCATGCTTTGATGTTTTAACTCTCCATTTGAACATTATGGTCTTAAGGTAGACTAAGTCTCTGGCCTCAAACTGTATATCCTTTATGCGTCTATCGGCATCGTTCTTATGCTGGTCTTCGGCGTCTTTCATTTTTAGTCGCATAAACTTAATATTCTCTGTTGTTTCCTCGACAATCTTTGGTTCCAACACAAAGGTGTTCTTCATGGCCGCCCATACAGTGATTCATATGGCAACATTCCAATACTAGCTTGGAAGCTATTAATGTATGAAAATTCGACCAATGAAAGATGCTTCTCCCATGATCTGCCCCATTCCAACTCACATGTTCGCGACATGTCCTCCAATGTCTAGATGGTTCGTTCGGACTGGCCATTAGTTTGGGGATGGTAAGCCCTGCTCATATTCACCATAGTTCTTAAGGATTTTTGGAAAGCCTTCTAGAAGTGAGATGTGAACCTGGAGTCATGATCCAAAACTATACTTGTTGGCACACCATGCAGTCAAACGATTTCATCTATGTACGCGTCTTGTTTTGACTTATTCATAGTAAGAGCAGTCACGAAATCCATTGCAATATCATTCCATTTCCATTCAGGAATAGGTAGGTTTTGCAATAGTTTTCTTGGAACTTGGTTTTCTACCTTAACCAATTGACAAGTCGAGAACTTGGCCACCCAGTTCGCTACATCCCTTTTCTTACCCACCGAATGATAATATCATTTCAGATTACGATACATTTTACTCAGTCTTGGGTGGATAATAAACTTTGACTGATGCGCTTCTCTCAGGACTTCTTCCTTGACTTCCTTATAGTCAGGCACTGAAGCTCGCCAATGGACCACCATTGTCCCATTACTTGAAGTGTTATACTCCGTTTGATCATTCCTTGCCACTTTCTTCAAGTTTTTGTCGTTGGCTTGCGCTAATCTTATCCTTGTAAGCAAATCTTCTTGATCTACCGCAGCCAAATCCAAAAGTGCTTTATCATCTGACAAGGCATCTAGCTTTAACGTCCTGATTATACAGCCCAATTTTGTTGCTTCTTTTTCTGCATCAACATTAACTCGTCTTTGGCTTAACGTGTCAGCCACTTGATTCACCTTACCTAGATGGTAGGTAATATCGACATCATAGTCAGCTACGAGTTCCATCCAGCGTCTTTGTCTTAGATTTAACTTGGGCTGAGTGATGATGTACTTCAAGCTCTTATGATTGGTGTATATTTGCAACTTGGCTCCATACAAGTATGAACACCAAATTTTAAGTGTAAACACCATTGCTCCCATCTCCATATAATGGGTTAGGTAATTCCCTTCATGTTTTCGCAACTGCCTTGATGCATATGCAATCATCCTTTCGTTTTGCATCAGGATGCATCCCACTCCAGTTATCGATGCATTAGTGTAAATCACATAGGGCACTTTCATTCCCGACAATGCCAAAATTGGTGCACTTGTGAGCCTTTCTTTGAGTTACGTGAAACTTTCTTCACAATTCACCGACCACTTGAACTCCACGTTCTTTCCCGTCAACCGAGTTAATGGTGGGCCAAACTTGTGAATCTTTTCACGAATTTGCGGCAAGGAAACTCCTTATCTGTGTCGTATTCTTCGGTCTTGGCCACTCCTAAATAGCTCTTATCTTCTCCGGAGCCTTGATCCGAGACAATATGCCCCAAGAACCCAATGCTCCTTACATTTACTTAGCTTTGCAAAAATTTGGTGTTCTCTTAGCCGCTCTAGCACCACTCTCAAGTGTTCTTGGTGTTTCTCTCAAACTTTCGAATATAGAAGTATGTCATCCATGAAGATGATGACAAACTCGTATAGACAGTCTTGGAATATCCCATTCATCATCTTCATGAATTCTTCCGGGGCATTGGTCATTCCAAATGGCATAACCACAAATTCGTAGTGGCCATATCTTGTTTGGAAAGCTGTTTTCCTCACATCCATGGGATAAATTGGAATCTAGTGATACTAGATGCTAAGTCGGTTTGGGAGAATCATGTTGCTCCTTTTAATTATTCCAGCAATTCACCTATCCCGGGTAATGAGTACTTGTTCATCACAGTTACCCTATTCAGCCTGCGATAGTCGATGTAAAGCATAAAGATTCCATCCTTATTTTTCACAAACAATACCGGTGCACCCCATGGTGAACTACTCGGTCTGATAAATCTCTTATCGAGAAACTCTTCTAGTTGCTTCTTTAACTTGGCCATTTAACCGGTGCCAATCTGTAAGGTGCCTTTGATATTTGATTTGCTCCCGGTTACAACTCTATTGTGAGTGGTTCCGACCTATCTGGTGGTAGCCCAATTAAGGTTCAAAACACATCTTCAAACTCATTCACAACCGGTATATCTGTAATCTCTGCATATGGCCCAATTTCACTCATAGTGATAGTTGCTAGATTAGCCTCGCATCCTTTTTTAAACATCCTCTCGGCCTAGATTGCTGAAACTACTAAACTTCTTGAAGTAGGTCGGATTCCCTGGAATTTGAGACTCCCCTTTCTCTATTCCAAACCGCACCTGTCCCTGATGATAATCTATATTCACCTTATATTTGGCTAGCCAATCCATTCCCAAGATCGCCTCGTGATTCTTGAGTTGAACAATGACCAAGTCTTCTACATCTCCTATCTTAACGGTAATTTCACAGACTATTCCTTGTGGGAGCATAGTCTGACAACCAGCAACTCTCACCTATACTTTGTTTTCCTATGTTTCCTTTCTAAACATCCTTTTATCAATCATAGCAGGGTTCACAAAACTGTGTGTTGCCCCGGAATCAAACAAGGCATGCGTTTCTACACCACCTATCACTAAGGTCCCTACACATTCATTCTCCAGAATGCTAAGTTCCTTCCCAGTTTTATGCATGATGAAATACAGAAATCTTGAATTAATTGAAGAAAGGCTTACAAACTTACCAGTCATCGCATTGAAGTTCTCGGCCTCGCTTCTCTCCCTTGTTAGTTCATAAACATGCAATACTCCAGTCTGTTTCATTTTGGCTTGAGGCTACGACTAATTTTCATCACGGCCACCTTTTTGACCCACTTACCTTTTGACTAACATCTTACGACATTCCCTCTGTAAATGCCCTTTCGCATTGGCAACAAGCCCTGGGATTCACCCCGCTTGTTCCACTTTGACGTTGTTCCATTTGCAGAAAAATCTGGATCCATGGTCCATACTTCCGCATCGAAGGCATGCACTAGTCGCCTTCCAGCATTCCCCATCGTGCCTACGTCCACACGTCTTACACTCAACATTCCTCGAAACAGACTTTCAATCATCCATTGCTTCAAATTTTCTTTTACGGGCACAACCCTTGTTAGCCTGGTTAGGTCGCTAGGTCTATGAATGGTACAATGCGAACTCTACTCCAGGTTCGCCTCTATCATAGCCGCCCTTTCCACCAGTTCAGAAACCAAACTAAAGGTTCAAACCAAGCAGTGCACACGGATCTCGACCTTTATATGATGGCAGAATTAATGAACTTAAGCCTTCTCGTCCTCCAGTTTCGTTCCCTCATACCACCTTAAGCGATTGAATTCCTCCTTATACTCCCAGACTGTTCTCCTACCCTGAACCAAATCCCAGAAGGCGCATTCAAGTCTGTCCCAAGCTTCTGATGGGATGAATTTTTGTTGAAATCCCGTTCAAAATATGCAAAGGTGTGAACTTGTTCACCCTTGCATTTTTCAACCTAAAGGCACCAGTTATGCGCATCGCCTTTCACAAAACGGATCGCGATATCCTTCCTAGAATCTTCTGGGCAGCGGGTGGAACTGAAGTTCCTAGCCAGACGGCTCCTACGTTGTTCTGTTTTTATCAGATGGGAACTTCCCGTGAAGTGTTTGGTTCCCAGCCTTGAGATATGCTCCACATTCCTAGGTGCAACTCTTGGCAGAGGAGGCAATATCTATTCCACTTCAGGAAGCGATGCGTTCATCCCTCCAGCAAAGGGTTGGGTCGTAAGGATTGTAGCGGATTTTCCGACCGTTGAATTCTCACCCACGGCACGTGTTTGAACCAATTTCTTCATATCTTCCATCATCGCCAATATGGCTCTCCACATCATTGCCCTAGTGGGAATCGCAACAATTTCATATTCCTTTTCTGGCTCTTTTTCCCTTACGCCCGCTTCATCCCATATCCCAGCGTTAGTGGACTCCACCACTTCTTCCACATACCCCTCTTGAGATGGGGTAGGATTCACGATCCTGGTTTCACCATGGATCTCCACATTGTCCACTCTTGTTTGCAATGTTCCTACGCCTAAGCCTCGCGCAGATGTGCCTCCTGCCTCATTTCCTCGAACCACAGGTCCGGTTGGAGTCTTGTTCACTTTTCTCCCAGTTTCTTTTCCTCCAACCATTGGAATTTTGTTTCCCTAATTCCTAGCATCTCTTTTAATCGTGTCCGGCTCAATGTCGTGCTGCTTATCTTTCTTACTCTTTCTTTACTTGCTGTATTTACCCATCTGTAAAATCAAACAGTTACGCAAACATATTTAATCTAGAGTAAGGATAGTGACATACCAGCATGAGTCTTTCACGGCTGAAGAGTGGTGATCCCCCATAACACACACACTAGTCTAAGGATATAACATGCTCCGATACCAACTTATGACGCCCCGTTCCGGACACTAAGTCCAGAACGATCATCACATGCCAAACCATTAAGTGAGTTCAGCCAGATCATCATTTTAATGCCTTAGCCATTTTAATATCTTTTTCACATGAGGTTCAATTCTAATTCATTAATCCTTTAAGAGTTAGAGATTTCTATGCAATGCATAATCATATAAGATAAACGAGATACTTCATTAAATAACTTAGGATTCGTTACAACTTGACAGCTTTGCACTATAGGCTGTTACAAGTTTAATGTAAACGATCCTAACACTATCCCGATTTGATCACCACCCATCTTCATGACCATGAGTCCTCGCACTAAGTCAAATCCTTCAAACAATCCCTTTTATCACCTGAAAGCCACAAAAACGATAAGTAATCTAACAAACTACTTAATGCATGGGTTATGTTCAGCCGATATACACGTTTTAACCCATTTAATCTCCATTAATGCATAAGTACAATTCTGGTTTCATGATCGGAATTCGGTCCAGGATCTTCACATAGAGTCAAAGTCCTAGATTGGATCTTAATATCTCCCAAGACACTCATCATCTGTGATTTAAGACTTAAGCTAGAATTCTGCATCACTTAGTTGTGTTGGTGGTTTCCTGAATTGGTGATGTAGAATTCTGCATCACATGTCGTCGGTGATATCCAAAACTAAAAAGGATATCACATGTTTCATCCTTTGGCAAGAACTTTTGGAAATAATCTTGTAGCATACATTTTTTGGCCTAAATTCCTTCATTTCAAGAGGTTAGTATGTTGTTGGCATGAGACATGTATGAGTCTCATTAAGCTTTGGGTCGAGACTTGAGAGTATTTTAATTCATGAAATCTCTAACCATCTGCACCACATTTGGTCCTACTATATACCAAAACATCTAATATAATAATATTTTCATGCCATCTGGGCATATTATCTTTTCCGGGTGCGTCGCAAAAATGATCTCTTTCACTTTTAACTTAGTCATTGTTTAGGTTAATTCCATATTGATTTCATCTATTACAAGAAAATTCATAGGTACCAAAGCCTCCTCCAAACCCTCCACATTTGTTGGGATGTGAACAAATGACAAAATATGTAGTGACTTTAGCCTCGATTTCCTCATCCTTTTCTATCCACCCGCTTGTTTGTAAGAATAGACTTATAATCTGATTACAAACCAGCCGTTATTTCGTAGACGCATGGAAAATTTTAAGATTAAGATCAACTTTATAAAGCAAAGTTACCATGCTATTTCGTTTCAAAATAATCTTCTCCTCCATCATAGTTAAATGCAACTACTCGACTAGCCCACCAATCTCTTGCAAAAATTAGTTATCCTCATACTGAGATGCATTCAAAATTCCCTTTAATCTCTTTATCTGAGCAATGGAATTACCGCTTCTGATCTCATCCAATGTGATATTTTACCCTAAAAATTCTTAATTTGTTCACAAATAAAATTAAGTTGAACCTGATCCCCACTTTCCCAGCCTCCCTTCACTAGGACCTCAAATTAGAATTGTTTAGTCTCCTATAACTGATATATTATATTTTTAATGGATTTTAGCTTTTGTTTCATATTAATTTTAAGTAGATTCACTTTTATTTAGGCATGTATACAGTGCATTTGCATATCATATTTATGTTTCAGGTGTTGAAGGTGAATGAAATCAAAAGAGATGTGTATTGGGTACAAAAGAGCAAAAAATGGACTTAATAAGGATCAACACAACAAGCCTTACTGATCAAGCGATTTGGAGATTTTACAATGGAAATTTCATCATAGAATGTTCAAGGATATTATAGTCATGAATTCAATCTTTCCAACAAGCCAAAAATCACCATAAATGCTCCAAGGAATTGCAAGATATGAGCCGATAAAGTTGTGGTCCGCTAGATTCGAAACTCCAAATTTTCCGCCCCAAAGATGCAAATTTAACACCACCTTCCACTGCGAATTAGGAGAAGGCTCTTTCATCAAATTTGAAGCCCTTTGAGTCAGATTTCCAAAGAGCTATCGCACGCCATCATAGCTTCAAACATGAGAGAGTTATGGATACCACACTGAAGGTGTATCAAGCAGAATTTGGAACATAAGCTCATACCGGTTTAGTGTACCGGTTTGTGCAAACTGGTCTTCAAAAAATGCAAAAACCAGAGACTAGTACCGGTTTGTTGCACCGGTCAAGCCAAACTGGTACATATAAAAAAAATTCAATATTTTCATCACTTTTTCAAGTCTAAACTCATTTTCTTTTGGGTCAACCCAATTGGTTTGGGTTAACCCAACACCCTTTTTAGAAAAATATAAATATGTTTCAAACCTAATTTTTAAAACAACTTTCATTCAACTTTCATTCTCATCTTTGATTCTTATTTTGTTTAGCCACTTCTTCTCTAGTTTCTTTCAAGCTTTTATGTTTTTTCTCCAATATCAAAGAGAACTCCTTTGGAGATTTCTCTTTCGTCTTGGAAGAACTTGTATCACCTCTTTATTTAATATTTGCATCATTCTTCTCATTTGTGTTCTTGCATTTTAGGACTTAGTTTTGGTTATTGGATCTAGGCTAGATAAGATTTATATTGAGATTGATTGATGATGATTTATGGTTGTTAATGTTTGATCTTCATTCATTAGGTGTTTTTAATGCTAGATTTGACTTGATCACTCAAGTTTAGATTATAGGATGAATTGTTCCCAAAAGGTGTTCGATGAAATTCTTGAACCAACTTTTGAATGCTAAATGAGGCATAACCAAGAGATTGTGTTATTTAGTTTAATAGTTTATCATAGATTAGATCTCAATGCTTCTCGATTGTGTAATTATTCAAGAGATTATTTTAGTTGCATGATTAGGAAAGTGATTAGTGCCACGAGAGTGGATTAGTCTATTTAAGGGAATCTTAGACCAAAGATTAGCATTGATTGATTATTTCATTGTTGGTTGATTGTTAATAATATCTCTTGATAGTAAGATTCATGATCCAATGCTTTTATCTTGTTTTCTTTTTTATTTATCATTTATTTGCATTTTTTTCTCATATTTAAAACTCACAAAAACTAATTGGCTCTAGATTAGTTTGGTTATCATATCTTTAGTGTTGCAACTTTAGTCCCCGTGAATTCCATTTAAACCATTTCTATTCTACAAACGATTAAAATCTCTCTTATAAATTTGGCGATGTTGCCAGGGACTAAATGATTTCCTAGGAATCGATTTGAGATTAGAGCCCCATTTTCTTTCTTTTTGTTGCTAATTTTTTCAAATATCCTTGTGATCTTTAACTTCGAGGCGTACAACTAGGTGTGAAGGAAACATTCGAGAAAAAAGAGATAAAAGGATCAACCGTCAAGATAGCACCGTTAAAATGCCCTTAGAGACTCTTCCAAGAACTGTCAAGTTAATGACGTAAAACGAGCTCACTTGGGAGGAAGTCTCATGTCTATCATTTATTTTATAATTTTCATTAGTTTGTTTTTAGTTTAATTTTGGGTATAATGACTCTTGTAAATGGTGAGTTTTGAAAAAACCAGGTTGAAGTTGCTGCAAGGGTGGGGAGATACAAGATAAGACATCTCCTAATTGCTCAACAGGTTCAAATGATAATCCCTACAACCACTATTGAGGTACCCTTCAACACCCTTGTACATACTTGCATTTTAGCTTTTGTTTCTCTTATTTTTGGTTCTTTCTCTAAACTCTATTTCACACAAGGGACCATGTGAATTAAGTTTGTGGGAGGGACCATATCTAACTTAGTTTCGATTTTTGGTCTTATCATGCATTTGCATTCTCGATAGTTAAATTTTATAAAAATCCATAAAAATAAATAAAAAATTCAAAAATCTTCAAAAATATTGCATTTAACTTCATTTTATTCTCATCTTAGGTTGTATTTGCATAGGGAACAATGATTGGATTGCCTTGTGAATCTTGATGTTTTGCTTGAATTGTAGCACCCTAGTTAATAGTAGAATGATGCTTGAACCATTTTTAGGATTTGGAAAATCCATGCTTGGAATTGACCGCTTTATGCTTCATGGTGTTTGTTGAATCTTTCTTGAATTGAAACCAATCCTATAAATATTTGGACTTAAATGAACTTAATTCTCTTGCTTTTTGATTTGAAATTCTTAGCCATGGTAAAACACTTAACATTTGGATTATCTTTTCTTAATTCTATCACTCTTGTTAATCCAAATGGTCATTCTCATCTTTAGGATGGTCACCACACCTTGTTTGCCCGAAACTTTTCTTTCAAACCTCCCTTACTCTTTATTGTGATGTCTTTTCGGAAAATGCATAAATGGAAAAAAAACCGTGTAATAGAAGGTGAACGACAAGGAAATAGCCTCTTAGAGTTAGCCTCATTTTAAGGTTAACATGCTTAGGTGGGGGAATGCTTAGAATAAGGTATTAGTTTTGGGGAATCACATAAAAAGTGTGGTAGTGTTAAAAAAGAGTATTGAAATAAACCTAAGTAAAGAAACTCTAGGAGTATTAAAGAAACCAAATAGTTTGAAAAGTAAAAGAAGAAGGAATAGTCTAATCCTCCCAAGATAGTGGAATAAAAGCGAAAAGGAAAAGACAAAGAAAAATCTATTTTTACATGGGAAAAGGAAGACTAAGTGCTAAATTATAAGAGAATAAAAGAAAAAAGAATGCTCCTAGTAGTTTAGTAATCAAAAGAGAAAAAAAGGCAAATATGAAACATGAGATAGAATAGAAACATAAAAGGGATTTGGTAGAGTATTAGATGAGGTGAAAGCCTTGTATGCATCAATTGTTTGACACTACCATGATTTTTCCTAATGTTTTGCATTACTCTTTTGAGAGAAACCACCTTAAAATGTGAGAGCTACTTCAAACATCTATAAACCTCTAAAACCAAACCAAATGGCCTAGATTGTTCACCTACGTATACAAAAACCTCATCTCATGTATTTGGCGTGGTTTCCATGGAGGATTCACAGGAAGTTCCAGCTTTACCAATAATTCCAGCCCCACAACAACCTCTTGATGATGCGGTTATTAATACTCAACTAGATTTACCACCAAATACACCGGCGCCAGAAACCACAACTCATTCTCCATATGTTCCATCTACACGAGCTTAGCCTGCATGAAAACATACTCACAACGTCTGACTAAGTTATTATGCCACCGGCAACGTCACAGTCCCTCCCACTCTCCCTCTCTCTCCACCGCACTCCAATCACATATCCTCGAGTTCAAAATATCCCATCTCTGATTACATTTCTCTTAATAGGTTCTCTAGGAGTCATTGATGTTATTTGACTGCTCTCACAAAAACCATTGACCCGAAAACATTTAAAGAAGCTATGATGCATAAAATTTGGAGAAATGAAATATACAATGAAATAGAAGCACTCGAACGTAATCAAATATGGGATTATCACAATTACCGATAGGTAAAAAGGCACTCGGGACTAAATGGGTTTCACAACCAGGCTTCGGTCAAATGGTACTCTTGAAAGGCACAAAGCTTGATTGGTATTTCTCGTTAATCATCAAAAGGAGGGAATTGATTACACATATATATTCTCGCATGTTGCTAAAATGACGACAGTTCGTATCTTTCTTGATTTCGCGGCTAAACATAACCATGAACTTTATCAAATGGACGTCCATAACGTGTTTCTCCATGGCGATCTCAATGATGAAGTATATATTAAAATACTAGAAGGTTTCTCTTCTCCACAAGAAACACGAGTATGTCGTCATAGGAAATCGCTATACGATTTCAAACAAGCATCGTGTTGTTGGTTCTCTAAGCTGGTTGATGCTCTTGTCAAGTATTGTTTCCGCTAAACCCTGTCTTATTATTCTTTGTTCGTCTTATCGCATACAACATACAGCCTTCGTTTACTGGTATACGTTGATGATCTCATAATCTCTGGTGACTCTTTCCATGAGATTAAGTTATTCAAAGACTATATGTCAACCTGCTTTCACATGAAAGACTTTGGAATGTTGAAATATTTTCTAGGATTTGAAGTGGCCCATAATGAAGATGGTGTTTATTTGTCACAAAGAAAATACGTTACTGCAATAGTCACCGACACTGGGATACTCGACTGTAAACCAGCAAGCTTCCCAATTGACCAACACCATCGCTTGGCTCTTGCATCCGTCCACCTATTCCAGACCTGTAAGCATATCGACGCCTAGTTGGTCGTTTGATATATCTTCTAGCCACACGACCGGATCTTACATATGCACTACATATCTACTCATAATTTATGAAATTGCCAACAGAGGAGCAATGGCAAGCAGCGCTAAAGGTGGTACGGTAATTGAAAGGGGAAATTGGGTAAGGCATACTACTCTGAGCCAATTCTTCACTTCATATAACTGATTTTTGCGAATCTGATTGGACCGCTTGTCCAATTACTCGCAAGTCTTTGACGGGTTGGTTTGTCCAACTTGGTTCTTCTCCACTCTCTTGGAAAACAAAGAAGCAAAATAAAATGACTTGTTCATCTTCCAAAGCGGAATATCAAGCAATGAATGCGATTACCAAGGAGCTCAAGTGGGTACGTCAACTTCTTCTTGATCTCGGGTATGAATATAAAGAACAAATGACAATACAATGTGATAGCAAATCATCGATTCATATCAGCAACAACCTGGTATTTCATGAACGAACCAAATATATTGAAGTTGATTGCTACTTTGTTCGAGACGAAATACTTAAAGGTGTTGTTAGGCCATCTCATGTTTCAACAAAAGAGCAACTCATAAGCATTCTCACCAAAACTCTCGGCTAATCAGAATTTGATCACTTTCAGTTCAAAGTGGGCATTCAGAATATCCATGCTCCAACTTGAGGAGGGGGGTATTGGAAAAAGAATGGTTCTTTCCTTATTCTAGATATTGTACATTGATGTATTTTGATTGGTTCAAAGTTTAGGGCTGCAATTAGTTAATTGTATATAAGCTTTCAAAACAATGTAATTAGCAGACGGCTTGATAATTCCATTGAATTTTATTGAAACAGATTTGTCAATGCGCATACTGGTTTTGAAAAGTATATATATTGTAAATATGTTTATATATGTTAATTCAGACCGCTGAAATGAAAAGAGTCTGGTCACATGTGGGACGTACAGCTTTAACATTGATTTAACCTCGCAAATGGAATTCTCACCGCAGAAAATATCTCAAAGGAAAATTACAAAACATTACAAAGTTGTTGAACACATGCAACTCTCATTACACGACAAACTCTCTCTTCATCAATACACTGATTCATACAACACATGTGGCCTTTGCATGTATGTGTATATGTGTGTGTATAGGCAAGCAAATTTGGTTCATTTTCGACGGCTAGGAGATTTTTGCAAGAAATTTCGTAATATTATGGAATTTACGAATAAGCAGCAAAGGTCACTTTCAAAATTGTTTAGTCATTGCGTTTGCTCCGTGAATTATATGAATCGTTGAATTAGTTTAGCAAGATTCTGAAACTATCATGAATTAGCTTATGCTTTTTTTTAGTGTCGACACATCAGATTTTTAGGCAAACTGGTAACTAGTATATTAGAGTAGTTATATGAAATATAAACAATATGCTGCTAAAATTGTATTTTATGGTTTTAAGTCCATATTTTAGTGATTCGTAGATCATAAAACAATTATATGCAGAATTGTATCAAACTATAAAAATATATATTCAAAATTTTATATATATAATATATAAAATAATTTTATATCATAAGTTTTTTCGATATTTAAATTATTAATATAATTTCTAAACATAAAATAAATTAATATTAAATAATAAAATAAAAAACTAAATATTCATTAAATAGTTCACTACAAGAAAACACGCTAAAACAGACAGGCATATCCGTCGGTTTTCCGTCGATAAAAGGGGTAAATCGACGGATACGGTCCGTCGATTCTAGGTGGTCGGAATATTATTGACGGATAATCCATCGATAATTATGCCGTCGATAAGCCGTCGGTAATTTGTCGTCGGTTTTCCGTCGATAATTACCGACGGAAAACTGACGGATCGTTTGCAAAAAGTGACGGAAAATCGACGGATCCTTTAAAAAAATACGGATTATCGACGGAAAACCGACGGATTATCGACGAAATAAAAATTAAAAAAAAAAAAATTAAATTAAAATAAAAAATATTAAAATTAAAATAAAATTCAGAATATTTAATAAATTAAATTGAAATTG
>OVBE01000942.1:0-41891 GCA_900406425.1 Iberis pinnata
CTACAACAACTATAGCAATAACCCACAACGCAGCCGACCACATGAAGCTCATTTTACAGTGGAGGAAGAAGATAACTTCTGTTTTGGATTATATAGGGAATACTCATATACTAAAATTTAATATTTAATTCCTACACACCAAACAAAATGATACACCCAAACTCAAAAATTATTTTTAGTGTTTAATTAAATAATATTTCTTTTGAAATATTAATTAGATGTGATATTTTATAGCAAACTTATTTTAGTGGTGTTTTAAAGTAATTTTCTTATTTTTTGTTATTAGTTTTCTAGTCTTAATGCTCTCTCTTTAACATATTCCAAAAGAGGTTGATATATATAATCATATGGTGGATTATATAAGATATCTGATTATACAAAAAGGAATTACATGTTGAAATACAAAACCCAAACATTCAAATTCGGAAGAAAACATATAAATTTATTGAGACATAAGGTCAAACAAGTTAGACAATACCATAATGTTTAATAGCTAAAACTACTTGATTCAAAAACTCTCAACCTTTACAAAATATGAAACCAAGAGAAATATGACTGTAGGATATGGGCTCGTCGCCCCAAACCCAAAGAAACCAAGCTCATTTCTGAAATCCGACGCCGCAGTCCCCTTTAACAGGATCGACGAGGCAGGTGGGACCGCCGACAGAACAGTACACCTAGCCTCTCTGTAGCTCGGCGAACAGTGACCTACGATCCGATTCGCCGGATGAACATGACGCCTAGCCAACTGTCCTACACGGTCGAATGATGACAAGATGAATATAAATAGAAGACAAACTCGAATGAAGAGGTTGTTGGCATTGATAGAGAGAGAGCTTTAGAGAGAAGTTAGAGAGAAATCGACGACCTAAGCTATATTGTAACCTATTCAAGTGCGCCGCTTCACTCTTCTGAACTTGTAATTTCACTTATCAAATACAAACCCAAATCCAGGGAGACCGACGACTCTAGATTCAACAATTGGCGACTCTGCTGGGGATCCTATTTGATAAGGAAGGATATCAAACCCAGCGACGCACCGGAAGCATGGCGAACACAACTAATACGAGCGAATATGTTCATATCAAAGATGTGACGCACCTAGACGGCCAGGATGCCGAGGCTGTCAACCTTAAGACGCCAACTGGACCACTGAACAGGATCCAGGGAGTGCCCACATAGGAAGAAACGAATCAGACGCTACTGCGTCGATTAGAGGAGACAGAGAACGAATCTCACCAACCGAAAAGAAAATTCAAAGCAATAATGACGGCAAGCCTGCGGAGGGCCAAACTGGAAGTCCTAAACCAAAACATTTTCGGCTCGACGGACGCCTCAACACCAATCACAGAAACCCAGCAGGACCGTGGATTAGGCTGCCGCAAAGAACCATAGACGCATCATAGTCTCGCAAGCCCGAGCGACGAGATAAGGGCATTAAAAGCCCAGCTGCGAGTGTAAGCTCACTAGTCCATAAAGCCACCAGCTCGGCCCCAGAAATTGAGCGAGTCGTCAAAGAAACTCAGAGAACTCCGTTCACCAGAAGAATAACGGAAACTAAAATAAAGCACACCGCAAAGATCAAGTTCCCGACGTTCGAAGGAAACGCCAACTCATTATATGACCGCTTTTACCATTGCGATGGGGCGTGCCCAATTCACAGAAGAGAGGGACGCTGGATTTTGTCAGCTATTTGTAGAAAATCTAGGAGGGCTGCGCTCTTCTGGTTCTCCCACCTAGAAGCCAGGTCCATCAACAACTTCCAGCAGCTGTCGACAGCCTTCGTCAAGCACTACTCTATGTTCATGGAGAAGAAAACGTCGACCGCCGACCTATGGTCGCTAAGTCAGGGCTCACGCGAATCCCTCAGAACATTCATAGAGTGAAACAAGGAAGTGGTTTCAAAGGTAGCCATCTCCAATGAAGCCGCCATCGCTTCACTCAGAAACGCTCTATGGTACGAATCAAGGTTCCGCGAAAAATTGTTGTTGAATCGACCGAAAATGTTGGAAGACGCCCTGCACAGGGCCAATCGTTTTATCGAGATGGAAGAGGAGAAGGCCGCAATGGCCCAAGCACACCAAATCTCACCACGGAAAAGAGAAAGAAGAGCAAATCGAGCCTCGCCAATTCTACGAAGGCCACATGAAACAATAAAAAGGAAAGTGACATACAAATTACCTCGTTGAAGAGCGCAAACCACAAACATATCAGAGACGGGACGATGATAGAAATGCCTACTGCAAGTTCCATTATCTACAAGGACATAACATGGCCGACTGCCGACATTTGAAGAACATGCTACTTAAGAAGTACCAAGAGAATCAAGGGCGCAATGGGCAGAGACGACCCAACTAGTATCCACCGCGAAACTATAGGGAACGTTCTCAGAATTTCCCTCCGAACCAAAGCCGCAAAGAGAGGGGAAGGCCGCAGAGGCAGGCGGTCAACAAAGATATGGCCCCTCCGCAGAGGCGTGTTAATATCAAAAGGGACGAAGACACCCCTAACCCCCGACGAAGTATAAACGTCGTCCTGGGCGGACTTGAACAACGCATAGACTCCATACGACCCACCACAAGGGCGGATCACCTGGTCCTAAACACGAGGGAGCGGCGATCAACAAACCAATGAGGTATGAATCAATCCGACTCACCACCAACGACCTAATAGGAATTGACGGCGTACATAAGGATTTCATTCTCATCATTCTCATCATCGAATACTGTGAAGTAACGAGAATCCTCGTCGACATCGGCAGCTCCATAGACATAATCTTCAAAAGCACACTCCAAAAAATGGAGATCGGTGAAGAAGCCATTAAGAGAACCACGCAACCGCTCACCGGCTTTAGTGGAGATTCAGTAGAGACCGTCGGTACCATCAAACTCCCGGTCAGGGGTGGCAGAAGCATCACGACCACCAAATTTCAGGTAGTCGACGAGCACCCGATCTTCAACGCTATCTTGGGAACCCCATGGCTCGCAGCAACTAAGGCAGTGGTCTCCATCTTCCACCAGTGCGTCAAAATTCTAACATCAAGAGGAACTGTAACCTCAGAAGCAACCAACGATCGGCTAGAACATGTTTGATCGTCGAACATAAGGCCCGTAAGAGCGCGGAATTGTAGCAACTACAGTTGGGACGCACTGATAGACCATATGTCCCGAAAGAATGAGAAGACCCAAACTGTGAAACCATCGATCAAGTGAACATAGACGCCCAAGATCCTGACAGGTGCGTCGACATCGGCCACGAGCTCAACGCAGAAATCAGAACAGAATTGATCACTTTTCTCAAGGAAAACTCCAATTCTTTTGCTTGGTCGCTGGAATCCATGACTAGCATCGACCCAAACATCACCTGTCACGAACTCAACGTCGACCCGACATACAATCCGATAAGACAAAACCGCCGCAAATTGGGCCAGGAACGGGCGCAAGCACTGAACGACAAAGTAGAGAAACTCTTGCGCGTCGGATCTATCACCAAAGTCAAGTACCCGGAGTGGCTACCGTAAAAAAGAAGAACGGCAAATGGCGAGTTTACATAGACTTCACCGATCTGAACAAAGCTTGTCCAAAGGATAGCTACCCACTCCCGCACATAGACGGCCTCGTCGTAGCAACCGCCAGGAACAAGCTGCTCTTGTTCATGGACGCCTTTTCAGGCTACAATCAAATAACAATGCACCCCGATAACAGAGAGAAAACAGCCTTCATTACCGACAAAGAGACATACTGCTACCGAGTCATGCTGTTCAGGCTCAAAAGCGCAGGCGCGACGTATTAGAGGCTAGTCAACCGAATGTTCGCCGATCTACTGGGTACGATCATGGAAGTATACATTGACGATATGCTCGTCAAATCGCTATCCAAGACTCACCACATCGAACATCTACGCTCCTGCTTCGCCATCCTTAATCAATACGAAATGAAACTAAACCCCACCAAATGCACGTTCGGTGTAACCTCAGGCGAGTTCCTCGGCTTCATCGTCAATCTAAGGGGAATAGAGGCGAACCCGAAACATATCAAGGCCCTCATCGACCTTCCTTCCCCGAAGAGCACACGTGAAGTCCAACGTCTGACATGACGCATCGCAACACACAACATATTCATTTCAAGGTCGACCAACATATGTCTACCTTTCTACCAACTGTTGCGTGGTAACAAGAGATTCGACTGGGACGAGAAGTGCGAACAAGCATTTAAGGAACTAAAGGAGTACTTTTCCACACCACCTATACTGGTGGAACCCAAAGACGACAAAACTCTTTACCTCTACATATCAGTATCCATGACCGTGGTCAGCGGCGTCCTCGTCAGGGAAGATCGTGGCGAGCAGCGGCCAATATTCTACACCAGCAAAATCCTAGACGGCACAGAGATCCGATATCCCACCTTAGAGAAGCTGGCCTATGTTGTCGTTATCGGCGCCAGGAAACTACGCCCCTACTTTTACTAGCATTCAATCGCGGTCTTGATAGCTCAACCATTGCGCGCCATATTACACAGCCCAAGCCAGTCAGAAAGGATGGCAGAGTGGGCCATCGAACTCAGCGAGTATGACATCGACTTTAGAGGACGGACAAACGAAAAGTCATAGGTACTGGCCGACTTCATCACCGAGCTTCCACCAGAGCTTATTGAGGGTGTCGAAGCACCTCAAATATAGACCTTACATGTCGACGGGTCCTCTTGTTCGGGAGGATCAAGGGTTGGAATACGCCTAGAATCTCCAGAAGGTAAAATTTTAGAGCAATCCTTCCGCCTCAGCTTCAACGCGTCAAACAATGAAGCGGAATACGAAGCAATCATAGTAGGCCTCAAGCTGGCAAGGGGTATTGGGGCGACACAAATCCGAGATTTTTGCAATTCGCAGCTCGTCGGGAGCCAATTCATGGGAGGTTACGAGGCAAAGAACAAAAGAATGAATGCGTATCTCCGTGTCGTCCAACATCTAGCAAGGGAACTAAATTATTTTGAGATCGTCAAGATCCCAAGGAGCAAAAACAAAATAGCGGACACACTAGCAGCCATTGCCTCCTCAAGCGACTCTCATTTACGCCGCACCATCCCAGTCGAAGAAATCCAGAAGCCCAGCATCAATATCGACCTTGTCCACTTCATCGACGATCACGACATCGCTTAGGATAACGTCAAGTTCGGAGCAGATCACAGGGCCCCCACCATCGACTAGCGCGATGAGATCAAACTATACATAGCCGATGGCATCCAGCCCGAAGACAAATGGGAAGTGTGGCGACTGAAAGCCAAAGTTGCTCACTATACAATGATGGACAGACACCTCCTGCGACAAGACTCCACCGACATCTTGCTAACCTACCCCAGCCCCGAAGAAACAGAGCACATCATCCGCGAGATGCACGACGGCGCTGGAGGAAATCACTCCAACAGACGAGCCCTAGCACTCAATATAAAGAAGCATGGCCACTTATGGCCCACCATGATTGCCGACTACCATAAATACACCATGAAGTGCGAAAAGTGCCAACGTCATGCCCCAAACGTCCACCAACCAACAGAGCTCCTGCGAAGTTCAACATCCCCTTATCTCTTTATGCGATGGGCGATGGATATCGTCCGACCAATGCCCTCATCACGAGGACGAAAACTCATCCTCATCATGATGGACTACTTCACAAAGTGGGTCGGAGCTAAATCTTACGCCCAGATACATGACACCCAGGTACAGAATTTCGTTTGGAAATACATCATATGCAGGCATGGACTAACTTACGAGATCCTCATAGACAACGGAACCCAGTTTTGCTCTCAACAATTTGAAAATTTTTGCGCGAAGTGTAAGATCCGACTCAGCCATTCAACGCCGCGATATCATCAAAGAAACGGTCAAGCCGAAGCAACAAATAAAACCATTGTAAACGGGCTAAAAAAGAGATTGGAGAAGAAGAAGGGCTTGTGGACCGACGAGCTAGATGGAGTTCTCTGGTCGCACAGGACGACACCAAGAAGAGCGATGAACCAAACCTTCTTCTCCCTCGCTTACGGCATCGAAGCAATGGTACCCTCTAAAGTCAACGTCTATAGGCTCAGAAGACTCAAACTCCCCGAGAACAGCGACATTAACAACGCAATGCTTCATGATCGGCTCGACGAAGCAGAAGAAGCCCGCGACCAAGCCCTCATACGCATCCAGAACTACCAACAAGCCACAGCGAGGTACTACAACAAAAACATAATCGTTAGAAGATTCTCCGAAGGAGACTTAGTCCTACGCCACTTCTTTGAAAACACAAAAGAGTACAGAGCGGGCAAACTAGGCGTCAAATGGGAAGGTCCCTACCAGATCGTCAAAGTCGTGAAACCAGGTATCTACCAGCTGGCCGACCTAGACGAAACAATGCAACCCCGATCTTGGAACGCACGACACCTCAAGATCTACCACTACTAGCTCAAGTATGGTCGCACCATGAAATACTAATGGCTTGATCCCTCTATAATGGGTACATAGACAACCCAAAATAAGGGTCCAACTTTGACAAAAATAAAAACAAAAATATTTTTTGTCGCTTTTGAGGGGGGGGGGGAATAGACGCCATCATTACCTTCCTTTATTTACTATAATTCCAGTTCATATTAGACTCCTCACAAAGAATAAAGCCGAGCCCAGCCTCGCCGACACGACCCTTGTAAAAACTAAATAAAAGCCAAGCCCAGTCTCGCCGAGACCATACTCGACAAAGAAAACAAAGCCGAGCCATAGCTCGCAGTGACGTTCTAGCTAAACGCTCACTATGGGAATAAGGAACAATTAAGCAATGATACTTGCACCCATACAACCGAGCAATAGACACGCATTTTCCAGCGCGCCATGATTACCTTGTAAGCCGAGCCCAGACTCGCAGGATCATCGGCGACCTGGAATACACAGGGAAAGCCGAGGTTAATGCAACCTCGCACCTATGCTAACAAACTATATAACCAACCGTAAGAAAAAAGAATAATTAAAAGGCCACAGAAAACTTAGGACAGAAGATTTTCATTAAAATTAAAGAGTTTTTACAAAGCCGCGATGATGGCCAAAAGAGATAAGCTTGAAACAACAAAAACCAAGAAAAATGGTCCTAAAACGCCGTATTAAGCAGCAACATCATTAGCCCCACCAGGATGAATCGACGAGCCCTGATCATCAACGGGCTGAGGAACCTCCTCCGGATGTCTCGACGGACCCGCTAGGTCTTTAGTAGAAAGCTCGACCACCGCCCCAACAAAACTCACTACCATATCGAAGAGCTCCCCAGCTTTCTGATAACACGCAATAGCTTTGTCCAAAGGCCGAGCTTTGCGTATCCTGTCCAAATGTCGACAAATCTTATCAAAACGCGTCTCGAGTGATGCGGCCCAAGCTTTCTCGGCCTCTCCAACTGCCTCCTTGACATGAGAGTCAAACTTCCTGAGGATGTGTGATCTCTCCTTGTTCGCTACATCATACCGAGTGGCTAGTGCGCGGTTTTCCTCGTGGAGCTTCTTCACTTGGTCTTGGAGCTCAGTATTACGGATAGCAAGCTCATCCTTCTCGTCCTTCACGGAATCACACTCAGCCATAGCCAGCTTCATTTGTGTTGTTGCCCTCTCAACCAGCGCGTACGCCTATTATGCATACGCATCGAGCTTATCTCACATACGGCCAAGTCTTTGGACCTCTCCGTCTCCTCCCGGTATAGCCCAGCGAACTTGTCCCCTCAATCGCTCATACGGACCGTCGCCTCACGAGCCAACCGCACCTTTAGGTTAAACCACCTAAACATGTGGTTTGCTATCATCCCGGTCTGCACAACACCCATGAATTAGTGCAACTTAATGCAAGACAAAAAATATACGAGGATTCATACCCTGACGTAAGACGCGGAGGATTCATCGAACAGTTCGTTCGACCTATCCTTATGTACCGATTCGTCAAAAGACCCTAGAGGAATCAACTGACTCACTAGTTCTCTACAAGCAGCAGGGTCCTCGTGCATCCAGAGAACATCGTCATAGTGGAAATCGATAGGGACCTTGCTGGCATCCTCTAGATAACGTGCTCTCCCAACCAGAACCGCGTCATCCTCCATCTCCAGATCCTCCTCCTCGTCCTCCGGATCCTTTCTCTCCTCGCCATCCTCGGGATCTTTCCTCTCCTCATCTTCAACCTGAATGATCGTGCGCTCTTCTACCCGAGTCTCATCGACAACTCCATGGGAGCGATCGGAGGATCGCCTGGGGGTTCGTTAATAACCAGCTTTGCGTTGAAAGCTCTCTTTTGCGCCTTCACCTCGTTTGTTGCAGTTCTTTTCCTCTTTAAGGGAACTTGAAGAACCCGTTTTTCAGCTACCTTCTCAGAAAGGGGAGCCATAGTAGGAGCCTCGACAGATTTCGAGCCTCCAGTCTCGGCTTCAGTCTCCGCAGCACAACCATCTTCGACCACCTTCGGGACCTTAACCGATCCCAACAATGCTGCGGCAGCTTCAGCCTGCTTCTTCATAGCCGCATCTCATAGTTCTTCAACAAAACTCCCCGACATGATCTTTGGACGAAGCACAGGGCAGTGATCCCAATCAACTGAAAGAAAGCAAGTCAACAACGACGCAGCAAGCATCATGCCTATTGACGCAATAAAGAAACATACCTCGAGAAAAAATCTGACAACGCTTGTTAACCTTCACATGAGTAATATACTCCCATGGAGTCACCCCAACGTTTGTATCTTCATGATGTTGTCAAAGAAACCAGGGGAAAACTTCTTGATGGGCAGTGGAAGATCTGCACGAAACAAAGAATCGGTTAGCGCAAACCGAAGAAAACACAAGAACAACGCGAGGCTCTACCAATATCCTTATTCCATCTCATGGAATAATTGTAGGCGCACGATGGGACAGAAGCCTCATTGACTTTCACAAAGAACCATCAAAGCTGCCAGTCCCATATCTTCCTCTTCACCCCATCGACGACCTTGTACTGGTTCTTCCAAGAGATATAGAACATCCCCGTATGATAGCTAAATTTGTTGATCGTCCTGACACTGGGACATATTCGCATCATGTCTTCGAAGAACCTCCCACAAACGTCCACACCGACTTCGGCAGCCAAGACGATCATCCCGACTAAAGTTTGAAACAACGCGACCGTATTCTAAGAGGTACTAATCCGCCACCGTGTGCAATTCAAGATGAAGACCTTCCGAAGAGGGAACCATAGATGTGCATCGAAAAAGTAGTCCTCGAAGATGGTGAAATAACTTTACGAAGGCTCCCACGGTCTCTCGCTAGGACCCGGGACCCTAAACACCAAGTTAGGATCCTCAAAGTCGCACTCCCTCGCCATTCTTAGGAGGTGCGCCCTATTCATGATTGAAGCCCCTATCCCAGTGATCCTGTCGACCTCCGCAGATGGGGCGGCAGACGAACCCTCCCCATCTTGACAAGGAACGAACAACTTGATAGTAGGAGTCGCGGTACCCCTCACCGCGCCCCCACTTGAAGGAATTCTCATTGGAGCGCGCTCGCCGACTTGGCTCTCTGAAAGCACTTTCTTCCTCACAACGAAAGGAACTGAATTGATTGGATCCCCTTGCGCATTAGCAGCGCGGCTCTCCTACCTCGCCGACAGCGGGATCGTATCAATATGATCTTCCGGAATGGACGAGCCTTGATTCGTCAACCGACCTCGACGGCCTGCCGATTCCTTTTCTGAACCTTCATTTCTTGCATCGTCAGATGACGTACTGGTCGTGGGATCAGATCCAGGCTCAGATCAACCAGAGGAAGGACGCCCAGAACTAGAGGACGCGGAGACCGGGCGATTATCTGATTCGCCCATAGAGGATTTCGTCTAATGGCTCGACGACGCATCTCCGGATGCACTGGTACCACTACCCAACTCAAGGTCCATTAAGTCGCAGGCCATTGCGTCGACAAAACGGGAAATATAGCCACAAGCTAGAGAGAGAAACTAGAGAGAAGGGAGAGCAGAAAAAATACCTTGAGCAGGAATGCGAAGTGGAAAGAGTGAAGAGACAAAGAGGTATATATAGAAGAATAACTGGGACTCGAAGCGTCCCAGGTAAGCATGATTGGGAGACGAGAAGCTGAAGGAAGAAACGACCGGAAGACGAACCGGCAGCGGAACAAATGATCAAAAAGTAATAGCTTCTCACTGAAGCCAACTAACCTCGATATTGACGCCAACCGTAACGAATGCCAGCTCATCACTCACAGACACGCTCAAAGGAGAGAAAAAAAACTACAACACGGCTCGGTCCATTGGGCCAGAAAGACATACTATGTCCGACGACCCGTAAACACATTTGTCTCGTCGAACTGGGGGACTTATTGTAGGATATGGGCCCGTCGCCCCAGGCCCAAAGGAACCAAGCCCATTTCTGAAGCCCTACGCCGCAGGCCCCTTCGACAGGATCGACGAGGCAGGTGGGACCGCCGACAGAAAAATGCACCTAGCCTCCCTGTAGCTCGGCGAACAGTGACCTACGAGCCGATTCGCCGGATGAACAGGGTGCCTAGCCAACTGCCTTGCACGGTAGAATGATGACAAGATGAATATAAATAGAAGATGAACTCGAATGAAGAGGTTGTTGGCATTGATAGAGAGAGAGAGAGAGAGAGAGAGCTTTAGAGAGAAGTTAGAGAGATAAATCGACGACCTGAGCTCTATTGTAACCTATTTAAGTGCGTCGCAACTGTCGACGTGCTTCACTCTTCTGAACTTGTAATTTCACTTATCAAATACGAACCCAAATCCAAGAAGACCGACGACCCTAGATTCAACAATGAGATACAAAACCAAAGTATGAACAAGCAAACAAAGCCATAAAAATACGCTCAAAACAGCAACGAGATTTCCGCACACTGGAAAGGTTCCTCTTCTAGTATATCAAGAGCTACCTCACAATGAAAACGCACGGATGCTAAGCCAGACAATAAGATATCAATGCGACAAACGTCTATAGACCTTTCGAAAATGGCGAAGTGAAAACAGATTGATTTTTTTTCTTTTAAATATGGCCCCTCAGATGAAATAAAAGAGAGGAAAGAAGTTCCATATACAGGTGGAAAAAATTCCATTCAAAGGGGCATAATTATCATTTTCTTTTCTCTCGAAAAATATTTCAAATTTTACATTGTTACAATCTATTAGAATATAAGTTTTTGGTAACTTATTTCTGTTTTCAGAAATGTTAGAAAAACTTATTTATAATTTAATTCTGGTGCTGTATGGCTGTATCACCAATAATTTTCTATATTTTGTTTTTTTAGTATGGTTCATAACTATATGCCAAATTTGCAGTAGTTAGTAAATAATAATCTCAATCACTATTATTTATCGATATTTTTGTTTTATTATATTATCGCTATGAGCTGGATCATGAAAGTGAAAGGCGTAAAATACAAAAACGTTGATTGTCCCAGGTGAACCATATGTTTGGTGGACCTTACCTAAAATCGTACAATAATTATAGATCTAACCAATCACAAATAGAGTTAGTAGGAACTGTAAATTGTAAGTACAATAATTGTTAATTTGAATGGTAAATTGAAAAAGGTGAATTTTTAGTAGGAACTGTAAATTGTCAATGAGACATTTTTAGTAGGAACTGTAAATTGTAAATGAGACAAATTTTGTGTGAATGGTCACTTGTTTGGGTCAAGGAAAATTATTCATATAAATAAATAAAACTATATATTTTTCAAATTAAAAAGTAAAATTAATTAGAAAAATGTTTACACTATTTAAAAAATATTTGTATTTTACCTTTCTATAACAACACACTAAATTGTATTCTTTTTTTGGATTTTGATTCGGAAAATACCACTGCATATACATTAGATATCATATAATTAGTTTTTTGTCACCTAAGTTATAGGTTTTATATTACTTTTTTAAGAAAATTCCATTTTATCCTCATAGTCAACACTCTCTCTCACTTGCTTTGGCTAATCTCAAGTTTTTTTGGTGTGACTAATTTAGTTTTTATTATCACTTATTTTTGGGGAATATAATTATGATTTAGATTTTATATTTTGAGGTTTTGAGTTTATATTTTGGGTTTAAAGTTTATATTTGGGGTTAAGAATTTATATTTGGGGTTTAGGATTTATATTTTGGGGGTTTTGAGTTTATATTTTGGGGTTTTGAGTTTATATTTTCGGTTTTGGATTTATATTTTGGGGTTTTATGTTTATATTTTGGGGTTTTAGATTTATATTTTGGGATTTTGGGTTTATATTTTGGGGTTTTATGTTTATATTTTGGGGTTTTTGATTTATATTTTGGGGTTTTGAGTTTATATTTTGGGGTTTTTGGTCTATAGTTTAGAGTTCTGGGTTTATATTTTGGGATTTGGTTTATATTTTGGGGTTTTGAGTTTATATTTTCAGGTTTAAGGTTTATATTTTCATGTTTATGGTTCATGTTTTGGGGTTAGGGTTTATATATTTGGATTTTGGGTTTGGGTTTGGATTTATGGTTTATATTTTAGGATTTTGAGTTTATATTTTGGGAATTTTGGATTTATATTTTGATTTTTTCTGATTATATTTTGGGGTTTTAGGTTTCTATTTTGGGGGTTTTGGGTTTCCATTTTAGGGGTTTGAGTTTCTATTTTGGGGTTTTGAGTTTTTATTTTGGGATTTTGAGTTTCTAAACATAGGTAGTCCGACTATTATTTTTAGTAGTCCGACTATTAGTTTTAGTAATCCGACTATTCTTGGATTTATATTTCATTTTTCAAATTTACTATTCACTATTTAAAAATTTATATTTGTTTTAAATAATTTTAGTCATGTTAGATTCATAAAAATAATTGTGTTTTTGAAGAAAGTTTTTATGATTTAATTATTTGAATTAAAATGTTTAATCTACAAAAAAATATAAAAGGGTGGAATTAAAAAAAGTAGAAGAGAGAGATGAACTCACCTCCATGTTTCCTTCAAACAAGGGCTACAAAGGAAATATGTGTGGTATATTAATACTAACTTTCTAGTATATTGAGCTAATTAGCCATTTTGATTTTCTTTCGAAATATAGGCCAATCGATTTTACATATGTTTCTTTTGTATTTTTTATGCATAGTGCACTCTATTTAAATTTGGATAATACCAATAAATAATCATACAACAATCTATAATTAAGTAATTAACACTACTTCACTCTATATTTTTTCGTATGCTCTATTTGTTCTTCTGACGACTATAGTCAGTGTTGGGCCTGGGCTTAGCAGCCCTGAAAAGCCCAACAATAATTAGGCCCAAAGTAAATAAGGCCCATTACTTGCATGCCTCATTCGACTAGGTGGCGACACCTGTCGAGTCACTGTTCACCGCACTGAGGTCTCATACGAACAAGTATAAATAGAGGAGGAGGTCAGTTAATGAGTGGTGGTTGGAAAATACGTGATAGAGTGAGAAAGTTAGAAAGATAGATAATTCATTGACGACGTAAGGAAAGGTAATTATGTCGACGAACTAAAGACATCAGTAACTAATAAAGTATCTCGACTATCAGCATCTCGACTATAAAAACTACGTTAATTCCAAATGCATCTCGGCNAGGTAGAGAAAATTTTTGATTCAAAGTGGGTGCACAACTAGATTTTAACCATTTAATTTAACAAATAGCTTATAAGTGATAGACAATTTTTTGAATATGCAAATTATGGTGGATGCACATGCACCCCCACCTGCCCTGGCTACAGTTGGATTACTATAGCTTCTATTAGTAGACTACTTAAGTATAGTTGGAATTTTTAAATATAAAACATGATTGTTTATAACATAAAGTTTAGGGTTTGCGATTTAGGGTAAGAGTTTAAGTTTTAGGGGTTAGGATTTATATTTTTGTGTTTATGTTTAGGATTCATACTTTTGAGTTTAGGGTTCATACTTTTGAGTTTAGTTTTACATTTTTATGTTTAAGGTTTATAATTTTGGGTTTAGAGTTTATAGTTCTGGGTTAAGGGTTTATATTTTTGGGTTTAGGGTTTATATTTTCGGTTTAAAGTTTATTGGGTGTAGGATTTAGGGTTTAAATTTTGGATTTAGGTTTTAGGGTTTGTGCTATGTGTTTCATGAGTTTATAACATAGGGTTTATGGTTTATGATATTGTGTTTAGAGTTTATGATATATGGTTTAGGGTTATAATATATGTTTTATGGTTTATGATAAAGGGTTTAAAGTTTATTTATTTGGATTTAGGATTTAGCCAATGTTTTATACATAGGTTATAATTTATATTGTTGTATACATAAGTAGTCCGACTATTTATGGGTTTAGGGGTCCACTATGGTCACTAACAATTAGTCCGACTATTTATGGGCTTCTCTTCCCCACAAAAAATTATCATATAGCATCAGATCTCCACAAAATTTAGACATAGTTCTATTTTTCCCTAATTAATAAGTTTTAAACATATTTCTACACAATATCAAACATCTAATCTTAGTTGGGCGTTACAATGTTGGGCGCTCTCGCAAATTCCGACGCCAACGGGTATTTTCCCGTCTAATAAGCTGTTTGAGAACATGCAATATTTGTTAGCAGGTGTTGAGAACTTCGGATCTCAAAAGACGTTCCAACTGTTCCCTTGGTTGATATGGTATATCTGGAAAGCACGGAATGCCAAATGTTTTACCAATGCCGACTGGGCTCAAATGGATATCCTAGAGTTAGCCAGTAAAGAAATGGAGCAATGACTCTCAGTTAATACAAGAGCAGGTTTTCCACAACCAGTCATAAGTTTGCCGTCAAGGGTTCAATCAGAGAGTATATCAACTTCGGTGGATTGGTGTATTTTCGATGGCTCATGGAAAAACGGAGATACTATAAGCGGTGTAGGATGGTATGTGCCACAATTCGTAAACGCACCCAATTTTTTTGGTTGTGCAGGGATTCAGCAGGCGAAATCACCACTACATACTGAATTGCTTGCCTTCGTATGGGGAATTAGAAGTCTTTTGCATCAGGGCATATTATGTACGTTTTTTATTACGGATTCTACTGAATTAGTACAGATGTTACAGCAGCCAGACGAATGGCCAATATTTACGGCAGAGCTTGCCAAACTGCAGTTTCTGAAGAATCACCACCCCCCGATCGAAGTCGTATACAGAAGACGAAGCTAGAATCCTACAGCAGACCACCTAGCAAGGAAAGACCGGAGTCAAAACCTGCTTTTTTCCTACTTTGATACCTCACCACCGAGTTGGTGTTTACCGCTTCCTTTACCGTCTTAATTTATTTTGTTTCATCTTTGTTGTAAAAAAAAAAAATCTTAGTAATACATACTGATTGGTTTGATTGGTTTAGTGATTAACCAATAACAAAATCATAAACCAATTTAAAACCAATATACTAAACCAACATAAGAAGCCATCCAACTAGAAACTAAATCGCCGTACAACTAAAATAAAACAAAAATCTAGTAAAAAACCCAATCTCAATTGCAGAGACACTATGAATCTTCAATTATCAAACGTGTAACATCCTGATTTTCCCGTTAGGAGCAAATCAGTCTATTAATTATTTTGGAACCGAAAGGTCACTTTATTAGTAATAAATGTTGGAAAACAACTTAAATGTCAAATAAAACCTTAAAACCTCAAATAAACTAGGTCTCGAACTTATTGAAAATTAAATAACGAAGAATAAAGAAGACGAATAAAACGAGTTGCGATCCCGAAATCCAGCACTTCCAAAATGAACTACTCGTCATGTTCACCTGTGAAGAAAAATGATAATTGGAAGGGTGAGTAACTCGTTAATCAAGAGTTATTCAGCGAGAGAGGATTTTGAGAAACCCCTAATTCCATTAAAACACAATCAACACCCAAACTAAGCTAGACTTTGACCTTAAAACATGCAGACGGACCTATTGTTCGCTTATCACACAATTCACACAAAACCCTAGAGACATAGTGCTCGCCACACCGCCCGAGAGTCCCTTCCGTAGAGGGGGATCAATCCCTCTACACTCCTCAGACGCTTTCGTAGTCCCGACATAAGTGCTCGGCTACACCACCACGGTTATCAATCCCTCTTGGACACCATGACGCTTTTACAGTTTAGTGACTGTTAGCGACTCCGGCCTCAGAAGGCTTTACACGTCCCTTTAAGACGCTAGCGACCCATCGGTCTGAGTTGACAAAGCGGGTACCGGACACCAGCCAACTCCCGACACATTGCACCCCATGAAGCGGTCTCGACTCGCGTCATGTGCTATCATCTCAATGGCAATTGCTCCAAAGACATCGCACCCTAGGCGACTGGCTTTACCAGCATGACCTGGCTCTATCTCGATTTCCCGACATATTCACACAACATAGACTAATCACACAACTAAAACCTATGATGAGTTGGATTAACATCCTATATTCTTTATCAGGTTCATATACTTTAATACACACATTTAAATACAAGCAACATATTCACATGAATACAGATTTTAACTCAAAGCTAGAATAGATGAAATGCCAACTAGGCTTTAAAAGAATTATTGAACTCAACCCTCACCTTAACTTAGCTGGTAGACAGGTTTACGCTTAGGTCGAGGTTCAGATTCTGTAAACTCG
The DNA here is from genome assembly GCA_900406425.1 of Iberis pinnata. Taxonomy (NCBI): domain Eukaryota; kingdom Viridiplantae; phylum Streptophyta; class Magnoliopsida; order Brassicales; family Brassicaceae; genus Iberis; species Iberis pinnata. The sequence continues at coordinate 16,610 of OVBE01000942.1, forward strand.
GGATCTAAAATTAAAACATAGATCTTTCGATTTATCAGAATTGATCTATCTAATTTAAATGATTAATCAATCATTTAAATGAATGGAATAATTTATTATTTAACTTTTGAATTAATTAATCAACTTTAGAAAGTTAATCCAATTAATTCATAATTAAATAATAAATTAGAAATTTAGGAAAATAGATTTAAAATCCCAAAATAATTAATTATATTTAATAATTAATTATTGAAACCGAAAATAATAAATAATTAATTAATTATATTTAATAATTACTTATTAAATATGAAAATAAATAAAATAGAATAAAATAATTAATTATATTTAATAATCAATTATTAAATCCGAAAATAATAAATCAAATAATTAATTAATAAATTCAAAATTAAATAAATAATAAACAAAAAAATAATTAATTATTATTTAATAATTAATTATTAAATACGAAAATAAATAAATAAATAAATTCTAAATTTAAGATTTTAAATAACAATAATTATTTAACTTTAATAAATAATTAATAATTTAAAAAATAAATATATAAATTTGATTTAATTAATTATTTCTATAATTATTTAATCAAATCCTAAAATAAGGGAAAATATCTTAAGTTCAACAATAATTAGTTATCTTTTATAATATATTGAAAATAAATCCGAAATCAACATATAAAGATAGGTTTTTCTCACTTCTCCTTTCTTCACCTCATCATCTACATGGTATTTAAGTTTTAATTTACATAATTTGTTGAATTAATTTTTGAGAAACTTATTCACTACACATTACATATTTAATTAGTTATGAAAGGAATATGAAGAGTCATACCTTATCTTTTAGTATATCACAAATCTTAACAAAAAATATACTCACTAAAAGAAAAAACATCTATAATAACTTCAGAGTAGTGTTTGTTAATATACTCGAGGTTTTTGTAAAAAAATGACTACAAATTATGAACCAAATTTACCAATAAAGTATGTATTAAATTATCAGTAGGAAAGACTTAAAAAAAATTAAATTATACTCACCAAAGAGAAAATAGTCATATTAATTTTATGTGCATTATTTTTTTGAGTTTCTAGGTTCTAATAAATCAATAACTATAAATTATAAACCAAATTTTACAAAAAATTGAGTACTAAAATCTATTTAAGAAATATCTAAAACTAAAATGTATTTTAAGTTTTAATACATCAATAACTATAAATTTTAACCCAAACTATACAAAAAAAAATTGAGTACTAAAATGTAATTAAGAAATATTATTTCTTTTTATAAATTAAGAAATAGTGAATTGGCAAAAATATGGTTCTCTTATTTCCATATTTGACTTCCTCGGCAAGCTTCCGGAACCTATGGCCGGTGTGGCCTCACCGCCTCCTCCTGGCGGTTCTCCAATCATTATTGATGCGAACGCTCCTCACCTCAACTACTCAGTTCTCCAAGATTCCCCATCTTCGTCGATTATTGAAACCAGAACCCACTCTGCTCAACCGCAAACCACCGCTAACAGCCTACTCCCTCTATGAATACGGCGTGGATGAAGAATATACATAATACAACCATCAACACCAAGCCATCCTTTACCCTTCATGGGAACACAGCCACAGCCACAATTCCAACTTTTCTTCTCACCGATAAACCCTTATGGACTGATTTTCTTGTTGGTTAGTTTGTAGGAGAGGCACCACACATTGGTAAGGCCCATGCTACGGTAAATCTTTTATGGAAGTGTGAAGGAACTACAAGCCGTACTGATGTTCAATTCCTTTTCGAAGACATTGTCTTATTCAAAATCGATTCTTCAGACATGAGATCTCGTATTTGTCGCCGCAAGTATTGGCATATTGCCCATATACTTCTTGTTGTCCAAGAGTGGACACCATCACAAGCTCAATCTAAACCATCTTTATCGTGTTTTTCCTTATGGGTTGATTTCCATAATGTTCCTAACTCTCTTTTCTCTCGTGCAGGATTGAAATTCCTAGGTGACATCATAGGAGAAGCTCAACATCTCCACCCCAAAACAGAGAAATGTTGGAGGCTCGATATAGCTCGCGTGCTTGTGATTTTGAATCTTGACAACAACCTTATTCATGCCATACAACTTGAGTGTCATTCCACGCCAATTCACATCACATACCAGTGGCTTCCACCGAAGTGTACAACGTGCGCTACTTGCGGTCACAAGTCAAATGATTGTAAAAAGAAAGCAACAATCACTAATAAACGTACTGACACTATAAGCCCACTCTCGGATCAGTCTGTTCCTACATCACATGAAGATCACAGAATCTTATCCCTTCCACCATTCATGCACCTGAAGTCTCAGCTGACCAATCCACTTCGGCCTCTGATTTACTCAACCGATTGTAACTGATGATGCACCAATAAACAAAACTAATACTTTTGTTTCTACTATTGCAGGTTCTAGTACCACACCATTAGATGCCACCAATTCTGTGGGAACGGTTATTGTTTCACAAGAAACGGACCCATCCTCAGAATGACTACATGAACCGACTCTTGAATTGATCAACAATTCCCATACTGTCAATGTAAAATCTTCTGTTCCTGGAAGCGTTACACATGACCAGCAGAAGCACGACCCAATTGCTTCGTGGTCCAAAGTGGTCCGGTCCAACCGGAACATCCAGTCTCCTACCCATGTCTCAATCCCCCAACTAAACAAGCAAGCTGATGCTCCAATATCACCGTCTCGCTTCTCAGTTCTTGCCATAGAAACTGATTTGGATGACAAGGAGGAGGGGCGAATCTCGGACTTTGAACTCGTTCAATAGAAGGATATAACTAGTAGCATGAGCTATAATACACATACCAAAGTGAAACCGGAACAACACTCAACTGTAATATTATGTAACAATCCGAAGCAGTTGGGCCCCAAAAAAATCACAAGTTTCCACCCAAAGACTTTAATGATATGTCGTTATTTGCATGGAATACACAGGGTTTTATTCAATCCCGAAAGCATCAAATTGTTCATCAATGGATCTTATCTACCTCTCCCCAATTCGGTTGTCTTCTATAAACTAGAGTTCAAGCTGAAAATTTCCCTCGTGTTTTGCAGGCTGCTCTCCCGGGCTGGAGTGCAATCACTAATTATGATGCACATCGCCTAGGTTGCATTTGGGTTTGCTGGAAGGCTGGTGTCGAAGTCACGCCTATCCTTACTTCATCTCAGCTTATTACAGCTCTTGTTACTCTCCAAACTGGTGTTGTTGTTTTGATAGCTTATGTTTATGCATCCAATTTTCAGGTTGATCGAATGGATCTATGGCGGGATCTACGTGAAGCCGCATATTATGTGGCTCTACGCCATTTCCATGGCTTGTGCTTGATGAATTTAACGAGATATTAACCCACTCAGAACACTCCAACCCTCTTCGGCATTCATCTCATCAGGGCATGATGCAATTTCAAGACTTCGTCAATGGTTGTGATCTCACTTATCTCAACTACATTGGCCCTAGATTCACATGGTCGAACCACCGTGAGGGGGATCCCATTGGGAAAAAATTTGATACGACTTTGGTTAATGATGTGTGGAATATCACCTTTCCTCGCTCATATACAGTTTTTGAGGCAAACGGCATATCTGATCACGCTCGAGGAGTCTTCCATCTCACAACTCCGACATTACCGTCTCGCAGGCCTTTCAAATTTAAAACATATCTAACTACTCATCCTTCTTTTTTGTAGGTCATGGACACACATTGGTCTTATTCACCGCCGTTACATCACTCCCGCATGGCTATCCGACTCCTTCATACCAAGCTCAAAGCCTTGAAGCCCCACCTTCGTCAGCTCAACTGAACCGCCTTCAGAGATCTTCTGAACCAAACTTGTGACACCTATACTCACTTATGCCACTGCCAGGATCAAGCTCTTCACAACCCAACAAACACCAACCTGCAAGCTGTTCATGATGCCTCTTAGGATTGGGCTCGTCTAGCCCGTGCCGAAGAGCTCTTCTTCAAATAGCACTCCCACATTACTTGGCTTCGCGAGGACGACCAAAATACTGGTTTTTTTCACCAGGTTGCTACTACCAGAGTTTGAAAAACACCATAAAACGTCTTCGAATCTCATCTAGAGACTTCACCACACATATCGCAAAGATCAAGAGCACAACTGCCACTCACTTTCAGAATTTTCTACAGTCTCAACCGACAGTTACACCGCTCCCCCCACCATTACTTGCTTCTCTAATATCTTATAACTGTTCGTCTCATGATGCTGATCTTTTTTGTTCGCAGGTTCTTCCAAGTGAGATCAAGGCGGCTCTTTTTTCTATGCTCTAGAACAAAGCTTTGGGCCCTGACGGATATACATCTGAAATTTTCAAATCTGCTTGGTCTATTGTTGGTGATGACGTGATAGATGCTGTCCAATCTTTTTTTCTCTACGGACATATGCCTCATGGAGTCAACGCCACGCTAATTTCTCTCATCCCGAAAGGCAACGACCCAAAAAAGATTACTGATTATCGACCCATCTCTTGCTGCAACATTATTTACAAAATCATATCCAAGATTCTGGCTAACTGATTAAAGATACTACTTCCAGAAGCTATAGAACCCAACCAGAGTGCGTTTCTTCAGGGACGGCTCTTGTTGGAGAACGTCATGCTTGCCATAGAGATAGTCAAGGACTATCATAAATGCACTCTCTCCTCTCGCTCTACTTTAAAGCTAGATATTGCAAAAGCTTTTGATACTGTTGAATGAGCTTTCATTGTTTCTATTTTACAGGCCATGCGTCTGCCGTCATTATTCATTCGGTGGATATACTTGTGTATCTCAACCGCTATTTTCTTAGTCTCGGTTAACGGGGAACTAGCAGGATATTTCTTAGGTGCAAGGGGGCATCCGTCAAGGTTGTGCACTATCATCCTATCTTTATGTTATTGTGAATAACATGTTGTCAAAGTTTCTGAATGCAGCTGCTTCCTATGGTCACTTCGGCTACCATCCCCGGTGCAGCCACATTGGCCTTACTCACTTGTGTTTTGCGGATGATATTCTTGTATTCTCTGATGGAACACCAAAATCTTGAATGGGTATTATGGATGTCATGGATAGCTTTGGGAATGCTTCAGGACTTCATCTCAACATCACCAAATCCTCCATTTTCCTACCGCCACAACCATCTCTGGATATGTTGCCTTGATCTCACAGCTTGGTCTCAAGCATGATACTCTCCCCATTCGNGCCTTGATCTCACAGCTTGGTCTCAAGCATGATACTCTCCCCATTCGTTACCTCGGGCTTCCTCTCACCAAAAATAAGTTTTCAAGAAGCGACTACGCCCCTCTTTTGGATCGTCTCAGGTTACGTATGTCCTCTTGGGCATCTAAACTTCTTTCTTTTGCAGGTCGTTTGCAACTTCTCAAATTAGTGGTCATAAGCATGGTCAACTTCTGGAAATCGGCGTTCCGACTCCCAAAATCATGCCTTCGGGAGATAAACAATATGTGCAGCAAATTATTGTGGTCAGGTTCTCCTACCAACCATCACATGTCCAAACTTGCTTGGGATGACGTATGCAAACCGAAAGACGCTGGTGGTTTGGTTATTCGGTCGTTCGAAGACACCTCGACAGTATTTTATTTATCGATCATATGGAATCTTATATCAGGAAAAACGGTCATTATAGGCCTTGTGGATACAACAATATCTCATTCGGGTTTCAACATTTTGGGACACCCCTATCTCGGTAAATGGCTTCTGGCTATGGCGGAAGTTACTTCAATCAAGGACTCTAGCAGCATCTTACCTTCGTTTTAATATTGGAAACGGTATTCGTACTTCATTTTGGTTTGAGAATTGGACATCTTTGGGGCCGTTGTATAATCTTGCAGGTGAGCGAGGCATTCGGGAAATAGGCATCTCGCGCCATTCGTCTGTTGCTGGAGTAGCGAACACGCTTGGGTGGCGTATCTATCGATCATGAGTTCAATCTCTCCGGCATCTCTGTGACAGAATCATCACCATACCACTGCCGGAACAAACTTCAAGCCCGCATACGATTCTATGGAAACATGGATAGAACAACTACAAGCTGAGCTACTCTTCATCTCAGACATCGGCACAACTCCCTCTTATCCTAAGCAACCTTGGTCCTCTACTATCTGGTTTCCACAATCTATATCTCGATTTTCTTTCATCTCTTGGCTTGCTGTTTTGGACAGATTACAAACCGGACGTTGGATGCAATCTTGGGGGATCGTTCAACTCTGCAATCTCTAAGGGGAACCGGACGAAACACAAGATCACCTATTTTTCACATGCCCGTACTTGTTTACAGTATGGTCAGACTTAACAGCCAACCTTTATATGAGAAGTAACCGTAAGACAACATACATCTCAATAGCATTATCCATTCTTATTTAATAAAGTGGATACATACATTTTATTAATATTCAATTTGGATTGAAAAGAGGATCTTTATTAACACATTTTATATAATTCACATTCGGCAATTAATTGTGGTTTATAATTTACTAACAAATATAAAATGCGAAGTTAACCCAACCCTAAACCCTTACTATTCTTATAATTTCCTTATATAAAAATGAGAGTTAGACTCTTGATGAGTTATTTAGAGTACATTGTATATGATTTACTTTATATGAGTTAGATCTAGTTACTTTATATGATTTACTTTATATGAGATGTAACTGTAAGAAAACATACATCTCAATAGCATTATCAATTCTCATTCAATAAAGTGGATACATACATTTTATTAATTCATTTTGGATTGAAAAGAGGATCTTGATTAACACATTTTATGTAATTCACATTCGTCAATGATTTGTGGTTTAGGGTTCACTAACAACTATAAAAGGGAAGTTAATCCAACCCTAAACCCTAAAAACTAAACTCTTACTATTCTAATAACTTTCTCATATAAATACGTGGGCTAGACTCTTGATGAGTTATTTAGAGTAAATTGTATATGATTTACTTAATATGAGTTAGATCTGGTTACTTTATATGATTTGCGTTATATGAGATGTAACCGTAAGACAACATACATCTTAATAGCATTATTAATTCTCATTCAATAAAGTGGATACATAAATTTTATTAATATTCAATTTGAATTGAAAAGAGGATCTTTATTAACACATTTTATATAATTCACATTCGGCAATTAATTGTGGTTTAGAGTTTACTAACAAATATAAAATGGGAAGTTAACCCAACCCTAAACTGTAACATCCCTGACCGCCCCAGCCTGTGGTCCCCGGCTCTCTCGGCCCGTTGGTCCCACTACTATCCGACAATCAGGTCTGCTACGTCGGGAGGTTTTAGAGACTTGTTTGCTGGCCCTGCAGATCACCACGAGATCTTTCCCCATGCTTTGTCCTCACTCGCACAATTCCGGAAAATGACTTCCCCAAAAGGTCACCCATCCTTAGATTGCTCCAGCATAAGCACGCTTAACCCTGGAGTTCTCTCTAGACCGGTGACCAAAAAGATAAGTGCACTTTGGTGACATAGGTAGGCAAATCAATTCTCTTAAGCTCTCGCCATGCACCACCATTCCTTTATAAACGGGGTGTTACATTCACCCCCACTCACAGAGCACAACGTACTCATTGCACAGGACCGGCCCTCCAGGTCAGAACTGGAGTGACAACCGGCTCTGATACCACTTGTAACATCCCTGACCGCCCTAGCCTGTGGTCCCCGGCTCTCTCGGCCCGTTGTTCCCACTACTATTCGACGATCATGTCTGCTACTTCGGAAGGCTTTAGAGACTTGTTTGCTGGCCCTGCAGATCACCACAAGATCTTTCCCCATGCTTTGTCCTCACTCGCAAAAATGACTTCCCGGAAGGTCACCCATCCTTAGATTGCTCCAGCATAAGCACGTTTAACCCTGGAGTTCTCTCTAGACCGGTGCCGAAAAGATAAGTGCACTTTGATGACATAGGTAGGCAAATCAATTCTCTTAAGCTCTCTCCATGCACCACCATTCCTCTATAAACCGGGGTGTTACATAAACCCTTATTATTCTTATAAATTTCTCATATTAAATGAGAGTTAGACTCTTGATGAGTTATTTAGAGTACATTGTATATGATTTACTTTATATGAGTTAGATCTGGTTACTTTATATGATTTACTTTATATGAGATGTAACTGTAAGACAACATACATCTCAATATCATTATCAATTCTCATTCAATAAAGTGGATACATACATTTTATTAATTCATTTTGGATTGAAAAGAGGATCTTTATTAACACATTTTATGTAATTCACATTCGTCAATGATTTGTGGTTTAGGGTTCACTAACAACTATAAAAAGGAAAGTTAACCCAACCCTAAACCCTAAAAACTAAACTCTTATTATTCTAATAACTTTCTCATATAAAAACGTGGGCTAGACTCTTGATGAGTTATTTAGAGTAAATTGTATATGATATACTTTATATGAGTTATATCTGGTTACTTTATATGATTTACGTTATATGAGTTGTAACCGTAAGACAACATATATCTTAATAGCATTATCAATTCTCATTAAATAAAGTGGATACATACATTTTATTAATATTCAATTTGGATTGAAAAGATGATCTTTATTAACACATTTTATATAATTCACATTCGGCAATTAATTGTGGTTTAGAGTTTACTAACAAATATAAAATAGGAAGTTAACCCAACCCTAAACCCTTATTATTCTTATAATTTTCTCATATAAATATGTGAGTTAGACTCTTGATGAGTTATTTAGAGTACATTGTATATAATTTACATTATATGAGTTAGACCTGGTTACTTTATATGATTTACTTTATATGAGATGTAACTGTAAGACAACATACATCTCAATAGCATTATCAATTCTCATTCAATAAAGTGGATACATAAATTTTATTAATATTCAATTTGGATTGAAAAGAGGATCTTTATTAACACATTTTATATAATTCACATTCGGAAATTAATTGTGGTTAGAGTTTACTAACAAATATAAAATGAGAAGTTAACGCAACCCTAAACCCTTACTATTCTTATAATTTTCTCATATAAAAACATGCCTTAGACTCTTGATGAGTTATTTAGATTACATTGTATATGATTTACTTTATATGAGTTTGATCTGGTTACTTTATATGATTTACTTTATATGAGATGTAACTGTAAGACAACATACATCTCAATAGCATTATCAGTTCTCATTCAATAAAGTGGATACATACATTTTATTAATTCATTTTGGATTGAAAAGAAGATCTTTGTTAACACATTTTATGTAATTCACATTCGTCAATGATTTGTGGTTTAGGGTTAACTAACAACTATAAAAAGGGAAGTTAACCCAACCCTAAACCCTAATAACTAAACTCTTACTATTCTAATAACTTTCTCATATAAAAACGTGAGCTAGACTCTTGAATGAGTTTTTTAGAGTAAATTGTATATGATTTACTTTATATGAGTTAGATCTGATTACTTTATATGATTTACGTTATATGAGATGTAACCGTAAGACAACAAAAATCTTAATAGCATTATCAATTCTCATTCAATAAAGTGAATACATACATTTTATTAATATTCANAGGATCTTTATTAACACATTTTATATAATTCACATTCGGAAATTAATTGTGGTTAGAGTTTACTAACAAATATAAAATGAGAAGTTAACGCAACCCTAAACCCTTACTATTCTTATAATTTTCTCATATAAAAACATGCCTTAGACTCTTGATGAGTTATTTAGATTACATTGTATATGATTTACTTTATATGAGTTTGATCTGGTTACTTTATATGATTTACTTTATATGAGATGTAACTGTAAGACAACATACATCTCAATAGCATTGTCAATTCTCATTCAATAAAGTGGGTACATACATTTTATTAATTCATTTTAGATTGAAAAGAGGATCTTTATTAACACATTTTATGTAATTCACATTCGTCAATGATTTGTGGTTTAGGGTTCACTAACAAATATATAAAGGGAAGTTAACCCAACACTAAACCCTAAACACTAAACCCTTACTATTTTAATAATTTTCTTATATAAAAACGTGATTTAGACTCTTCACAACTTATTTAGAGTACATTGTATATGATATACTTTATATGGGTTAGATCTGGTTACTTTATATGATTTAATTTAAATGATATGTAACCGTAAGGCAGCATACATCTCTATAGCATTATCAATTCTCATTCAATAAAGTGGATACATACATTTTATTAATATTCACTTTGGATTAAAAAGATGATCTTTATTAACACATTTTATATAATTCACATTTGTCAATAATTTGTGGTTTAAGGTTTACTAACAAATTTAAAGAGGAAAGTAAACTCAATACTAAACCCTTACTATTCTAATAATTTTCTCTTATAAAAACGTGAGTTAGACTATTGATGCGTTATTTAGAGTACATTGTATATGATTTACTTTATATGAGTTAGATCTGGTTACTTTATATGATTTACTTTATATGAGATGTAACTGTAAGACAACATACATCTCAATAGCATTGTCAATTCTCATTCAATAAAGTGGGTACATACATTTTATTAATTCATTTTAGATTGAAAAGAGGATCTTTATTAACACATTTTATGTAATTCACATTCGTCAATGATTTGTGGTTTAGGGTTCACTAACAAATATATAAAGGGAAGTTAACCCAACACTAAACCCTAAACACTAAACCCTTACTATTTTAATAATTTTCTTATATAAAAACGTGATTTAGACTCTTCACAACTTATTTAGAGTACATTGTATATGATATACTTTATATGGGTTAGATCTGGTTACTTTATATGATTTAATTTAAATGATATGTAACCGTAAGGCAGCATACATCTCTATAGCATTATCAATTCTCATTCAATAAAGTGGATACATACATTTTATTAATATTCACTTTGGATTAAAAAGATGATCTTTATTAACACATTTTATATAATTCACATTTGTCAATAATTTGTGGTTTAAGGTTTACTAACAAATTTAAAGAGGAAAGTAAACTCAATACTAAACCCTTACTATTCTAATAATTTTCTCTTATAAAAACGTGAGTTAGACTATTGATGCGTTATTTAGAGTACATTGTATATGATTTACTTTATATGAGTTAGATCTGGTTACTTTATATGATTTACTTTATATGAGATGTAGTCGTAAGACAACATACATGTCAATAGTATTATCAATTAACATTCAATAAAGTGGATACATACATTTTATTAATATTCAATTTGGATTTAAAAGATGATCTTTATTAACAAATTTTATATAATTCATATTCGTCAATGATTTGTGGTTTAAGGTTTACTAAGAAATATAAAAAGAGAAGTGAACTCAGCCTTAAACCGTAAACACTAAACCCTTACTATTCTAATAATTTTCTCATATAAAAAAATTGGGTTAGACTCTTGATGAGTTATTTAGAGTAGATTGTATAAGATTTAATTTATATGAGTTAGATCTGGTAAGTTTATATGATTTGCTTTATATGAAATGTAACCGTAAGACAACTTACGTCTTAATACCATTATCAATTCTCATTCAATAAATTCGATACATATATTTTATAAATATTCACTTTTGATTGAAAAGAGGATCTTTATTAACACATTTTATCTAATTACATCTGTCAATGATTTGTGGTTTAGGGTTTACTAACAAATATAAAAAGGGAAGTTAACCCTACCCTAAACCCTATAATTTAAACCCTTACTATTTTGATAATTTTCTTATATAAAAAATGAGTTAGACTCTTTATAATTTATTTAGAGTACGCTATATATGATATACTTTATATGAATTAGATCTGGTTACTTTATATGATTTACTTTATATGAGATGTAACCGTAAGACAACATACATCTCAATAGCATTATCAATTCTCATTCAATAAGGTGTATACATACATTTTAATAATATTCAATTTGGATTGAAAAGAGGATCTTTATTAACACATTTTATATATTTTACATTCGTCAAAGATTTGTGGTTTAGGGTTTACTAACAACTATAAAAATGGAAGTTAACCCAACCCTTAACCCTAAACACTAAACCCTTACTATTCTAATAATTTTATCATATAAAAGCATGAGTTAGATTCTTGATGAGTTATTTAGAGTACATTGTATATGATATACTTTATATGAGGTAGATCTGGTTACTTTATATGATTTACTTTATATGAGATGTAACCGTAAGACAACATACATCTCAATAGCATTAACAATTCTCATTCAATAAAGTGGATACTTACATTTTATTAATATTCACTGTTGTTTGAAAGAGCATCTTTATTAACACATTTCATATAATTCACATTCGCCAATGATTTTTGGTTTAGGGTTTACTAACAAATTTAAAGATGGAAGTTAACCCAACCCTAAACCCTTACTGTTCTACTAATTTTCTCTGATAAAAACGTGAGGTAGACTCTTGATGATTTATTTAGAGTAAATTATATATGATTTATTTTATATGAGTTACATCTCGTTTCTTTATATGATTTACTTTATATGAGATGTAGTCGTAAGATAACATATATCTTAATAGCATTATCAACTCTCATTCAATAAATTGGATACATAAATTTTATTAATATTCACTTTGGATTAAAAAGAGGGTCTTTATTAACACATTTTATATAATCCACATTCCTCGATGATTTATGGTTTAGAGATTACTAACAAATATAAAAAGGGAAGTTAACCCAACCCTAAACACTAAACCCTTACTATTTTAATAATTTTCTTATATAAAAACGTGAGTAGACTCTTTATATGTTATTTAGAGTACAATGTATATGATATATTTTATATGAGTTAGATATGGTTACTTTATATGATTTACTTTATATGAGATGTAACCGTAAGACAACATACATCTCAATAGTATTATCAATTCTAATTCAATAAAGTGGATACATAATTTTTATTAATATTCACTTTGATTGAAAAGAAGATCTTTATTAACACATTTTATATAATTCACATTCATCAATAATTTGTGGTTTAAGGTTTCCTAGCAATATAAAAATGGGAAGTTAACCCAACCCTAAACACTAAACACTAAACACTAAACTCTTACCATTTTAATATTTTTCTTATATAAAAACGTGAGTTAGACTCTTTATAAGTTATGTAGAGTACATTGTATATGTTATACTTTATATGAGTTAGATCTGGTTACTTTATATGATTTAGTTTACATGAGATGTAACCGTAAGACGACATACATCTCAAAAGCATTATCAATTCTCATTCAATAAAGTGGATACATACATTTTATTAATAATCAATTTGGATTGAAAACAGAATCTTTATTAACACATTTTATATAATTCACATTCGTCATTGATTTGTGGTTTAAGGTTTACTAACAAATATAAAAGGGAAGTTAACCCAACCATAAACCCTAAACACTAAACCCTTACTTTTCTAATAATTTACTCATATAAAACTGTGATTCAGAATCTTGATGAATCATTTAGAGTACATTGTATATGATTTATTTTATATGCGTTAGATCTGGTTACTTTATATGATTTTGTTTACATGAGATGTAACCGTAAGACAACAATGAAACAGTAAAAACAGAGATGAAGAACAAACTAAAACAGAAGATTAAAAGCTTAAAACGTAGATCAATATGCACCACCTAAACAACATTTTAAAGCTAAACAAGAAAGTAAAGGAAAAACAGTAGATTAACTTCAAACTTAAGAGAAATCTGGTTTTTTACACCAAGAACATGAAGAACAACCAAGATAATGAAAAACCTAAGACAAAACCTAAAAAGAAAAGAAAAACAAGACTTGTGAAAAAGGAGGCGAATTAGGGCTTTTATAGTGTTCAGAGAAAACCCCTACATCGTAATAATGACAAAAGCTAATCATTATCTTGGATCTTGGGTCAGGTCCACTTTGGAAATGAGTTGGTTGGGTTGGAGCGTGTTTGACCTCGAGTATGTAAGTGCGTGATTGATCTGAGCTGGGGACGCTTAAACAGGATCGATCTAGAAGTTGAGTTTGAGATCAATCCAGCTTGTTTGTGCCTTGAACGAGATTGATCTGCTGTCGAGTGCTGGGATCGATCCAGAAGTGATGCATGATCGATCCAGATAGGTGCTGGGATCGATCCAGATAGGTGTTGGGATCGATCCAAATAGGTGCTGGGATCGATCCAGGAGTAAGCTGCAGGATCGATGCAGGAGAGAGCTGAGATCGATCCAGGTAAGTGATGCCGTCGATCGAAATGATGATGAACTTCATTGTTGATCTATGTACTGATCAAACACTTGTTTGATGCTCCAATTTATCGTGGGATTCCTCCACACCGCAAGGATCAACTAGGAAAGATAACCCATTGGAAATATCAACTCCCGTGCCACAGTATTCTGGAGAATAAGGGATCCAAATCTTTAAAACTTCATAGATAAAAATTAGTTGAATATAACATTGAGTTACAAGCCATTTAAATAGTGATTGAGTCCAAATAATAGGGCTTTCCTAAAATACCTACTCTGAAGGTGGCTTAAAAAGAAATATAGATATTAGTGGAACGAATGGCACACAAAGGGTTGCGGAAAAGCCCTTTGATTCGCTAGATAGATGGTGAAGATGAAAGGTAGATGAAGTCGAAATGATGAAGAACTTCATTGTTGATCTATGTACTGATCAAACAATTGTTTGATGCTCCAATTGATCGTAGGATTCCTCCACACCACAAGGATCAACTAGGAAAGATAACCCATTGGAGACATCAACTCCCGGGCCGTAGTGTACCGAATAAAAGGGATCCAAATCTTTAAAAATTCATAGATAAAAACAGGATGAATATAACATTGTGTTACAATCCAATTAAATAGGTAAATAAAAAAAGAGACAAAATTACATCAAATCTTTTTACAACTCAAAAAAGAAGACTTTGTCTCTTTGACCCAACTCTTGGTCTTCTATGACTCTTTATCTTCAAATGAACGTACTTGATGAACCACTTGGGATGTACTGATGAGATCGTGATTTTTAGAAAGCTAAATTCAAGTGCTTAAACTTTTATGAAGATCTCAATCCAAAAATCCTAAGGTAAAGACTTGAAAACTTGCCATCTTTCAGACACCGATATTCTGCCCGAGAAGTTAGACATGTCTTCATTGTAATGCACGTAACCCTTTAACCTTAAGGTCATTTCTTGTGATTCTAGACTCGTTGGAAATATAATTCAAAAATACACAATTTCGTCAAGCGAAGGAGTCCAAAATCGTAACATTAATGCATGAAAACATGCAATATTTTAAGCGCACATAACCTAGTCCAGAAAGCTAATACGAGTCACATCGTCCCGTCTCCCTTTAAATGGATTTTCCCTCAAATAAAAGTTATTTGCACCTTCCGAAGACTGCTTTGATACAAAACAATAATACTTTCCTAAAGGATATACTCCGAAGGTGGCTTAAAAAGAAAGATAGATATTAGTGGATCGAATGGCACACAAAGGGTTGCGGGAAAACCCTTTGATTCGCTGGATAGATGGTGAAGATGGAAGGTGGATGAGGTCGAATTGATGATGAACTTCAGTGTTGATCTATGGACTGATAAAACACTTGTGCGATGCTTCTATTATCGTGGGATTCCTCCACACAACAAAGATCAACTAGGAAAGATAACCCATTGGAGACATCAACTTTCGAAACGCAGTGTTCCGGAGAATAAGGGATCCAAATCTTTAAAAATTCATAGATAAAAACTTGATGAATCTAAAATTAAGTTACAAGCCATTTAAATATGTAAATAAGATAAAGAGACACAATTACATCATTATTTCTTGTACGAAACTCAAAAGAGAAGACTTAGACTCTTTGACCCAACTCATGGTCTTCTATGACTCTTTATCTTCAAATGAACGTACACGATGAATCACTTGTGATGTACTGATGAGCTTGTGATTTTTAGAAAGCTAACTTCAAGTGCTTAAACTTTTATGAAGATCTCAAGCTAAAATTCCTAAGGTAGAGACTTGAAAACTCGCCATCTTTCAGAAACCAATATTCTGCCCGAGAAGTTACACATGTATCCATTGTACTGCACATAACCCTTTAACTATAAGGCTATTTCTTGTGATTTTGTACTCTTTCAAAAACTAATTCCAAAACCTACAACTCTTGTGAAGCGACTGAGTCAAAAATCGTAACATTAATGTATGAAAACATGCAATATTTTAAGCCCACATAACCTAGCTGAGAAAGCTAATCCGAGTCACGTCGTCCCCTCTCCCTTTAAATAGATTTGTCCTCAAATCCAAGTTATTTTCACATTCCAGAGTCCGCTTTGATACCAATTAATAGGATTTCGTAAAAGACCTACTCTGAAGGTGGCTTAAAAAGAAAGATAGATATTAGTGGACCGATTGGCACACAAAGGGTTGTGTAAAAGCCCTTTGATTCGTTGGATAGATGGTGAAGATGGAACATCAGTGTTGATCTATCGACTGGTTAAAAAATTGTGCAATGTTCCTATTAATCGCGGGATTCCTTCACACCACAAGGATCAACTAGGAAAGATAACCCATTGGAAACATCAACTCCCGGGCCGCAGTGTTCCGGAGAATAACGGATCCAAATCTTTAAAACTTCATAGATAAAAATTGGGTGAATATATCATTGAGTTACAAGTCATTTAAATAGGGAAATAAGACAAAGAGACAAAATTACATCATTAATTTTTGTACATGACTCAAAAGAGAAGACTTTGACTCTTTGACTTAACTTATAGTCTTCAATGACTCTTAATCTTCAAATGAACATACAAGATGGACCACTTGGGATTTACTGATGATCTTTTGAGGTTTATAAAGCTATGCTTAAACTTGGATGAAGAGCTCAAGCCAAAATTTCTAAGGTAAAAAATTTAAAATCCCCATCTTTGAGACACTGATATTCTGCCTGAGAAGTTAGACAAGTCTTCATTTTAATGAACGTAACCCTTTAATCATAATGCCATTTCTTGTGATTCTGGAATTGTTTGAAATTTAATTCAAAAACCTACAACTCTTATGATGATATTGAGTCCAAAATTGTACCATTAATGCATGAAAACAAACGATATTTTAAGCGCACATAACGTAGCCGAAAAAGCTAATCCGGGTCACATCATCCCCTCTCCCTTTAAATAGATTTGTCCTCAAATCCAAGTTATTTGCACCTTGCGGAGTCTGCTTTAATACCAAATAATAGTTCTTTTCTAAAACACCTACTCAGAAGGTGGCTTAAAAAGAAAGATAGATATTAGTGGATCGAATGACACACAAAGGATTGCTGAAAACCCCTTTGATTCGCTGGATAGATGGTGAAGATGGAAGGTGGATGAAGTCGAAATGATGATGAACCTCAGTGTTGACCTATGAACTGATCAAACACTTTTGCGATGCTCCTATTTATCTCGGGATTCCTCCATACCAGAAGGATCAACTAGGAAAGATAACTCATTGGAGACATCAACTCCCGGGCCGAAGTGTTCCGGAGAATAAGGGATCCAAATCTTTAAAACTTCAAAGATAAAATTGGGTGAATATAAAATTGAGTTACAAGCCATTTAAATAGGAAAATAAGACAAAGAGACACAATTACATCATTAATTTTTGTACATGAATCAAAAGAGAAGACTCTGACTCTTCGACCCAACTTATGATCTTCTATGACTCTTAATCTTCAAATGAACGTACAAGATGAACAACTTGGGATTTACTGAGGAGCTTGTGAGGTTTATAAAGCAAACTTCAATTGCTTAAACTTTGATGAAGAGCTCAAGCCAAAATCCTAAGGTAAAAACTTGAAAACTCCCCATCTTTGAGATATTGATATTCTGCCCGAGAAGTTAGACGTGTCTCCATTGTAATAAACGTAACCCTTTAACCATAATGCCATTTCTTGTGAGTCTGGAGTCGTTGGAAATTTAATTCAAAAACCTAAAACTCTTATGAAGAGATTGAGTCCAAAATTGTAACATTAATACATGAAAACATATGATATTTTAAGCACACAAAATCTAGCCGAGAAAGCTAATCCGGGTCACATCATCTCCTCTCCCTTTAAATGGATTTGTCCTCAAATCCAAGTTATTTACACCTTACGTAGTTTTCTTTAATACCAAATAATAGGAATTTCCGAAAATACCTACTCTGAAGGTGGCTTAAAAAGAAAGATAGATATTAGTGGATCGAATGGTACACAAAGGATTGCTGAAAAGCCCTTTGATTCGCATGATAGATGGTGAAGATGTAAGGTGGATGAAGTCGAAATGATGATGAACTTCAGTGTTGACCTATAGACTGATAAAAAACTTTTGCGATGCTCCTATTGATCGCGGGAGTCCTCCACACCAGAAGGATCAACTAGGAAAGATAACTCATTGGAGACATCAACTCCCGGGCCGCAATGTTTCGAAGAACAAGGGATCAAAATATTTAAAACTTCATAGGTAAAAATTGGATGAATATAACATTTAGTTACAAGAAATTTAAATAGGTAAATAAGACAAAGAGATACAATTACATCATTAATTTTTGTCCATGACTCCAAAGAGAAGACTTTGACTCTTTGATCCAACTCATGGTGTTCTATGAATCTTTTATTTTCAAATGAACGTACAGGATGAACCACTTGGGATTTCTTGATGAGCTCGGTATTTTTAGAAATATAGCTTCAAGAGCTTAAACTTTGATGAAGAGCTCAAGCCAAAATTCCTAAGATAAAGACTTGAAAACTCGTCATCTTTGAGACACCGATATTCTGCCCGAGAAATTAAACATGTGTCCATTGTAATGCATGTAACTTTTTAACCATAAGTACATTTTTGTGATTATTGACTAGTTTAAAAGATAATTCAAAATCCTACAACTCTTGTGAAGATATTGAGTACAAAACCATAGTAAAAAGAAAGATAGATATTAGTGGATCGAATGGCATACAAAGGATTGCGGAAAAGCCTTTGATTCGCTGGATAGATGGTGAAGATGGATGGTGGATGAAGTCGAAATGATGATGAAATTCAGTGTTGATTTATGGACTGATCAAAAACTTGTGCGATGCTCCTATTGATCGTAGGATTCTTCCACACCACAAGAATCAACTAGGAAAGATAACCCATTGGAGACATCAACTCCTGGGCCGCAGTGTTCCGGAGAACAAGGGATCCAAATCTTTAAAACTTCATAGATAAAAACTGGATGAATATAACATTTAGTTACAAGCTATTTAAATAGGTAAATAAGACAAAGAGACACAATTACATCATTAATTTTTGTACATGACTCAAAAGAGAAGACTTTGACTCTTTGACCAAACTTATGGTCTTCTATGACTCTTAATCTTCAAATGAACGTACAGGATGAACCACTTGGGATTTACTGATGAGCTTGTGAGTTTTAGAAATCTAACGTCAAGTGCTTAAACTTTTATGAAGATCTCAAGCCAAAATTCTTATGGTAAAAACTTGAAAACTCCCCATCTTTGAAACACCAATATTCTGCCTGAGAAGTAGACATGTCTCCATTGTAATGAACTTAACCCTTTAACCATAATGCCATTTCTTATGATTATGGATTCGTTGTAAATCTAATTCAAAAACCTACAACTCTTATGAAGTAATTGAGTCCAAAATTTTACCATTAGTACATGAAAACATACGATATTTTAAGCGCACAGAACCTAGCCGAGAAAGCTAATCAGGGTCACATCATCCCTCTCCCTTTAAACGGATTTGTCCTCAAAGCCATGTTATATGCACCTTCCGGAGTTTTCTTTAATACCAAATAATAGGACTTTCCTAAAGGATCTACTCCGAATATTTCTTAAAAAGAAAGATAGATATTAGTGAGATCAATTGGCACACAAAGGGTAGCTGAAAAGCCCTTTGATTCGCTGGATAGATGGTGAAGATGGAAGGTGGATGAATTCAAGATGATGATGAACTTCAGTGTTGATCTATGGACTGTTCAAACACTTGTGCGATGCTCCTATTGATCGCGGGAGTCCTCCACACCACAAGGATCACCTAGGAAAGATAACGCATTGGAGACATCAACTCCTGGGCCGCTCTGTTCCAAAGAACAAGGGATCAAAATCTTTAAAAAATCATAGATAAAAATTGGATGAATATAACATTGAGTTAAAAGACATTTAAATATGTAAATATTAAAAAGAGACACAATTACATCATTAATTTTTGTACATGACTCAAAAGAAAAGACTTTGACTCTTTGACCCAACTCATGGTCTTCTATGACTCTTAATCTTTAAATGAACGTACATGATGAACCACTTGGGATTTAATGATGAGCTTGTAAGTTTTAGAAAGCTAACTTCAAGTTCTTAAACTTTTATGCAGAGCTCAAGCAAAAATTCTAAGGTACAAACTTGAAAACTCCCCATCTTGAAGACACCGATATTCTGGCCGAGAAGTTAGACATGTCTCCATTGTAATGAACGTAACCCTTTAACCATAATGCCATTTGTTGTGATTATTGACTCGTTGGAAAGATAATTCAAACACCTACAAGTCTTGTTGAGTCTAAAATCATACCATTAATGCATGAAAATATGCGATATTTTAAGTGAACATAACCTAGCCGAGAAAGCTAATCCGGATCACATCAACCCCTCTCCCTTTAAATGGATTTGTCCTCATATCCAAGTTATTTGCACCTTCCAGAGTCTGATTTAATACCAAATAATAGGACATTCCTAAAGGACCTACTCCGAAGGTGGCTTAAAAGGAAAAATAGATATTAATGGACCGAAAGACACACAAAGGGTTGCGGAAAAGCCATTTGATTCGCTGGATAGATGGTGAAGATGTAAGGTGGATGAAGTAAAAATTATGATGAACTTCAATGTTGATCTATGGACTGATCAAACACTTGCGTGATGCTCCTATTGATCGTGGGAGTCCTTCACACCACAATGATCAACTAGGAAAGATAACCCATTGGAGACATCAACTCCTAGGACGCAATGTTTCGAAGAACAAGGGATCCAAATCTATAAAAATTCATAGATAAAAATTGGATGAATATTACATTGAGTTACAAGCAATTCAAATATGGAAATAAGACAAAAAAAGACACAGTTACATCATTAATTTTCGTAAAATACTCAAGAGAGAAGACTTTGACTCTTTGACCCAACTCATGGTCTTCTATGACTCTTTATCTTCAAATGAACGTACAGGATGAACCACTTAGTATTTACAGATGAAATCATGATTTATAGAAAGCTAACTTCAAGTTCTTAAACTTTGATGAAGAGCTCAAGCCAAAATTCATAAGGTAAACACTTAAAAACTCGCCATCATTGAGACACCGATATTATACCCGAGAAGTTAGAGATGTCTCCATTGTAATGCATGTAACCCTTTAACCATAAGGTCATTTCTTGTGATTCTGGACTCGTTGGAAAGCTAATTCGAAAACCTACAACTATTTTTAAGATATTGAGTCCAAAATTTACCATTTTTGCATGAAAACATGCGATATTTTAAGCGCACATAACCTAGCCAGGAAAGCTAATCCGGGTCACATCATCCCCTCTCCCTTTAAATGGATTTATCCTCAAATCCAAGTTATTTGCACCTTCCGGAGTCTGATTTGCTACCAAATAATAGGACTTTCTTAAATGACCTACTCTTAAGGTGGCTAAAATAGAAAGATAGATATTAGTGGGTCGAATGGCACACAAAGGATTGCGGAAAAGCCCTTTGATTCGCTGGATAGATGGTGAAGATGGAAGGTGGATGAAGTCGAAATGATGATGAACTTCAATATTGATCTATGCACTGATCAAACACTTGTGCGATGCTGGATGTAGTCGAAGCTTGCTGGATCTAGCTCATTACTTTCGAGTCATTATTGGAATCCTTCCAATGACTTAGGTTTGGATGTAATATATATAACTATCTTTTGCATCCAAACCAATGATCAACAATTGGGTTAGTGTTACCAATTGTACTCTTTTTCCGGACTTGGTTTTATCCCTACGGGTTTTCCAAGTTTGGTTTTTAATATGGCAATTGGTTCACTACGTAATTGATCAATTGTTTGATTATGAAGACAAGACCAAGACAGATTTCACATGCTAAAGAGGAGCGTTTCTTTTAAATTCAAATATGTTCAAACTTATGTTTTTAATATCTTTTCTTTAATAGGTTTAGAAGTATAAGAGTCATTTTTATGCCTTTATATGTAAGAACCACGCCACTTTCTTTCTTTAAGCAAGTTTAAAACAAAAAGAGTGATTCTCTATTTTATGAGTGATTCAAATTCTGCTAAGGAGTGATTCCAAAGCACTCTTTGTAGAGTGATTCTCAAGGTCTATCTGGTTCTTGGGTGTGATATCCTTGAATCATCTATCCAAACTACAAAGGATCTTCATCCCTTTGTTGTTTTCACGTCCATAATTATCTAACTTCACTCCATCAAATCGCAAACCCCCTGGTTCTGTTATGTTCAGCTTACACTTCACCTTCAAAACATCGGTCATGAAAAGAAGATCATATTTAAAATGTACATTTTTCCGTCAAGAAATATAAAATCATAGTTCTTTCCAAAACCATAAAATCATATTCTCCTACAAAAATCACAATATCATTTTTTTGTCAAAAATGTAAAATCACATTCTCCCAAAAAAATTATTTTATTTTAAAATTTTAAAATATATAAATTTTAATAGGTGTTGTGCACCTATATATGTTTATGTGTATTTGCTCATAATTACTACGACCCTCTAAACAAACAAAAATATATTTAAATAAACAAAAAAGTCACGTGAAGATGTGACGTTTTACATTACATTCTACAATTAGGTTACTATTTTTCTTTCTTTCATTTTCATCAATAATAACTAGTGGTTACTCTGCGAGTATATGTTATTTTTTGTGCATCTATGTTATATTATTTTATTTTATTATTTATATATATAATATTAGTTGAAAGATTGATTTCTTATGTCATTTCATATTAATTCTTATAAATTTAATTAGAGTGATAATTTTATCGATTTTTTAAATAATTATTGACTATTTTATCATTAATAGTTTTATTCTTCTTCCTTAACAATGTTTTTAATTTTCCAAAATGAAGGTAATGCATATATTTTTTCTTACAATTATATATATTTTTATTACATTATTATTTTTTAATTTTAATTTTACTATATCTTGGAAAGTTATATATATACATATGTATATATCCAAATCTTTAAAGTATTTTCTATTTTCGTAATCTAAAATGATATTAATTTAAATAAAAATATATATAATAATCTAGCTATTAATTAAAATGGATGTTGAAAATTAATTTGAATATACTTAAGAAAATTTTTTAAAAGTAACTATAAAATTTATAAAAATATGAGGAAATTAAAAGAAAACACTTACAAATTTTTTTATCTTTAGATATATTTGTGGTAGAATTATATTCGAATCTTTTAACAATTTGCACAAAAAACCTTAATTCTATGGTTTAAAAATCAAAATAAATTTGGCATACAACTACGTACTTTGTTGTTTATTCTTGTTTTCAATCTTCACAGATGCATCAAAACAATACAATATATAGAATTCAATAAATTAGCTTTTTGATCACTGCAAACTGATTAAACATAAGCTTGTATCACATTCTTTATCTTGACATCATAATTCTCATCTTTCATCCGAGCATAATATTCTTTGTGAAAAGTTGTAATATATAAGGCCACACATTGGTACTACTGTATCAACTTCAATCGAAAAGGAGGTAAAACACTAAAGTAGCTAACTTGCACCACTCTAAGAAAATCAGTAAAGACTTTTTAAATCCGGTCATTTCAAATATATTGATCAAAGGTGGACTCGCTCCAGAATTTGTAGAGTTGATATATCAAAGAGAATGTGTAAGAGATAATCTTTTCCACCTCATGAAACCTAGCTACTACAATCCTCAACAACATTCACATTCAAATCATGTTTATGTCCCTAAGTCTCGTAGAAAGAGTCACACTGAAATATCCTTCATAAGATGCAGCTCGAGCACACAAAGATATTGTGATAGCTTCCTATTAGAAGCTGAAGTTGAGCTCAGAGAAGAGTAACGAAGAAGAAGAAGAAATGATATTTCTGTATATTGAATTGTATTGTTTGTTACATTGGTTCTACTTTTATACTCTGTACAAAATCCGGTTTATCCGGTTTGGTAAAATCAATTATACAATTTCATACTCTAATACCCTCCCTTCAAGCTGGAATAAACAAATTGTGTATTCCAAGCTTGAACATCAAATGTCTGAAAATGCCTGGTTGGACAGCCTTTGTAAAAAAGTCTGCCAACTAATTTGTTGTTGTCACATGTAGAGTTTTTAGAAAACCACTATGTATCCTTTCACGCACCACATGACAGTCAATTTCAATGTGTTTGGTGTGTTTGTGATAAACTGGATTAGATGCTATGTGTAAGGCTGACTGGTTATCACAATAAAGTGTTGTTGGTGCTGTTGGTGTGCAATGCAGGTCATTGAGAAGAGAAGTGAGCCAAATCAATTCACAAGTTGCATCGGCCATTGCTCTATATTCATCCTCTGATCTGCTTCGAGAGACAGTTGATTGCTTCTTTGCACGCCATTGATAAGAGAGAATTTTCGTTACCAATNAATCAGGGTATGAAGTCCAATCTGCATCAGAAAAAGCTGTGAGTCTAAGTTCTGATGCAGCAGAGTAAAAAGCCCTTGAGCTGGATCCTTTTTCAAATATCTAAGAAGCGTGTAGGCTGCTTGAAGATGAGGTGTCCTTGGATTAGCCATGAACTGACTAAGCTTATGTACTCCAAAAGTGATGTCTGGTCGTGTATGTGTGAGATACAAAAGCTTTCCAACTAGCTTTCTGTATATTGATGGATCCTGTAATTGTTCTCCTGTTGTATTTGATAACTTGACTGTTGGATCCATAGGAACAGAGACTGGCTTGCAGCCAAGATATCCTGATTCTTCCAAAAGCTCCAATGTATATTTTCTTTGATTTAGTGAGATTCCCAAATCTGTTCTTGAAATTTCAAATCCCAAGAAATATTTAGCATCACCTAAATCACGTAATTTGAATGCAGACTAAAGAACCTCTTTAATCTCCTGGATAGCCTCATCATTGCTTCCAATGATTAATATGTCATCCACATAGACTAGTAAAGCCAGAAATATTGTTGAATCTGCTTTAACAAA
>OVBE01000943.1:0-41885 GCA_900406425.1 Iberis pinnata
AATGCAAATTTACTAGAAAAGTCCTATAAATGCAACATATTCACATCTAAATGATCTAAAATAAGAGTAAATGACTTATAAAAACTGCTAAAATTCAGAGATATCAGTGAGGCCATCAAATGAGTCTAAAATTTGATTCTCATTAGAGAGAAAATCAGCAAGTACATCCTTTGGTGATATAGTCCACAACTCACTCATTGGCAGTATACAAATGCACAAAGAGGTGAATTAAGACTGCTAGTTAACACACGTCATGTCATGTCTTCAATGGTAACAACTCTAATATTCTAAACATGTATTCCCCTCAAAGTAGATCATCCTTCATGGGCTTAATGGATTGGTTGAGTGGAAGCATAGAGAAATGAAAGAGAATGTGCATGACTTGGAGAAAAATCATCACATACTACCCAGCAATATGTAACAGATCAACCAAGAATCACTGACTGAAAGCACAGAGAGAGAACTCTGCAAACATACTTACATCCACTTGTACAGAAAAACATGGCAAAAAAGCCAAAATATGGGGATCATAGTAAAGCACACACCTTAAAATATTAATTTATACTTTTGAGAACTTCACTAGAATAAGCACCACTAATCGATTTTCTCTAGAGTATAGCACAAATCTGAGATTCAAACTGTGGAATACGTGTAGAGTGATTTGAATGGGTACTCTTTCACACATAGAGGCAGCTAAAATTTTCTTTGAACAAGTGCACAATATGATAGAAACGTGAACTTGTACTTCTCATGTACAAGTTCATTGTGCACATTCTTTATATATTACACTCCTTTTTTGTTTACTTGTTTTTTTTTTGTCCTGATCTCTTCTATGCTGCACACAACTGTACTTGTACACACCATACAACATGACCATTAACTCTTTTCCATTCATTATACACATAGTACAAGACTGTACTTTTTTGTTTGACCTTACATCGGTATTGACTCTTATCGTGAGTGCCACCTAAATGAAAGTTAACAAATGTATTGAACTCAAATGGTTTAGTAAAGGTATTAGTAATACCTAATTCAAACTCAATACTTATGTGAGCCACCACAAATTATTTCTCCTTGTCAAGTTCTCACTCCTGGAATTTTACGTGGCAATCGATCAATTGTTCCCTTTCTGCGAACGATCGACTCCAAGAAGACAGAAGAGATCCCTCCCTCCCTACAGGGATCGATTGATCCCTACACCTGAGAAGAACTTGAAGAATGTAAAATTACGAGACTGTTTCCAAGATTATCTGCAATTTTCCTTATTTTATTATTTTCCTTTTATACTATAAAAAGCCCTAGGCTTGTTGTTATTTTCACCCTAGACTTATTTTAGATTTCAGAGCTTTTACAGGGAGACAGATTCTGAACCATTGTATATTGTAGAAGAATTATGAATTCTTTTATCTATCAATTTTTTTTCAATTTGCTTTCTTTAATTATGATTATTTCTATGACTTTTATGTCTGAGTAGTTTTCTAGTTAGGTTTAGGGGTTTCCCAGAGAAACTAGATGCAATTGTTAGGGTTTAACATAATGGATTGAATTTGTTATATTCTTAGTCTAGACTTGTTCTTAATTTTTGAATTAGATTGATCATCTAGTTCATTGATATTAGATTGATAAACGCAAATAGATTTGGTTTAGCAGTTTGATCTAATCTAGATGAATAAGTGTTCTTGCTTGCGAGAGTATTATCCTGAATGCTTATGAACATATAGAATATGAACTTAACGCTTGATTGAATTATCTAAATATGGCGATAGTTTGTCTTTAGTAATTCGAACATAGGTTCTAACACTTGGAGAGACGATTAATCTATTGTTGTCTTTCATGTTGAAAACTATTTTTAAAGTATAATCATGCATGTTTACCTGAGCTTCAAACCTAAATACTTGTAGAATCTCCTATTACCCGATGCTTCTATTTATTGATTTAACTTAGTTTTTATTTATTGTTATTGCTTAATCTCATTAAAAAAACACCCTCTTTATTATGTCTTAGCTTAATTCAACAATAAAACTGAAAGTCGTGCTTTTTGGTCTATGTGGAATTCGACCCTAGCTATACTACTTAGATTTGTTATCTGTAGTGTAGATTTATGATTAAAATCATGAGCCTATCACTTGTCATATCTAGAGGTATCAATTGGACATGTTGACTGCGGGCTAGACCTAACCGCCATGGATACAGACTGTCCATGGACACGCCCAGTTATATTGCGGACTAAATGGGCAATGTACGAGATTGTCCGTTGACGTTATCAAGCGCGGACAAAAAAATTTCCAATGCCCATGCGGGATTGTCCATGAAGAATGTGCAAAAAGTGTCTGTGCGGACATGCCCAAATCGACGCGGACAAGCTCAGTTGACAGATCTAATGAATAGAGGTGTCAATTGGACAGATTTTCCGCAGCCTAGGCCCAACCTGCGTGGATGCGGACTGTCCAATGACATGCCCGGTTATATTGCGGGCCAAATGGGCAATGTCCTATATTCTCCGCGGACGCTACCGTGCGCATACATGATTTGTCTAATGCCCATACGGGCTTGTCCATGAAGCGTCCGCAAAAGAAAGTGTCTGTGCGGACAGGCCCACATGGACAAGCCCAGTTTACAACTCTAGTCATATCTTTGGAACAACCATTGTCGTAATACAATCCAGTCTCTTGTAATTAAACTTGTAATTCTTCAGAACTATATGATGGATTGCAACACAAGAACTCTTTTCTTAAACGTGCTTCGTCGTGATATCTTCTATCATAATGATATTCATGCTTATGGATGATAAGAGGAATCCTAGCATTCCACCATAAACACTGAGCCTTGAAGAGACCACATTTTTCACCATGATAACCCCTGTAATGGTTGTTATTGTCATCATGATATTTCTCCTAGAGATCTCTTTCAGCGTTAACAAGGGCTTGCCTTTTTAAACTTATATCCTGATGGATTGTGATAAGTTTAGACACGTATTTTTGGGTAGCCTCAGGTTCATAAATCATAGACGTTTTCACAATTGTTGTTGAGTCCACTAAGACCTCGTAGTGACCAAAACCACATTACACAGTGATGGTTGTACCTATGGTGAACACCTTATCACGATCCTTATTTATTTGCGGTGATACAAGATTATGATCCTTGGCTTGAAACAAACTCCCACACAAAATCTTGTTTTTGTTAGACAACAATAACTCTAGCTCTTCTTTTATGTCTAAGTTGGTGATTTTCCCAATGGTTCCACCACATGCTACCAGATTTAGCAATTTGCCTTCTTTTGAATATGAAATATCACTCCCATCATACTGGCCCACAAAGGATTTCTCTTTTCCTTTTTGTTTGGTCTTGTTGTCCCCTTCACTTATGTTTTCCGATCTGCTACTAGTAGGTAGGGCTGTCAAATGGGATGTCCACGTCCATTTTTTTTACATTCATATATTGGACAAATTTTGGCTGTGTTCATTAAAATCCAAACCCATTAATGTCCAAGACCACAAGTGACCATATTAAATGGGTTGTCCATGGTTACCCATTGGACATATCTTTAAGGAGAAAAAAAAACATAACAAGTTTAATTTTTTTTAACAAGTTTAAACAACATAAACATAACTTATGGAAAAACTCGTTACCGAATTTTTAGCGCAAAAAATCGTTTCCACGTTTTGACGAGAAAAGACGCTTTTGCAGTTTTGTTAAAAAAGACACTTCTTCGTTTTTGGTGTAAAAACATGTTTTCGCCTTTTGGTGGAAAAATGTGTATTTTATGTTTTGGTGGAAAAAGACGTTTCCGTCGTGTTGGCAGAAAACTCGTTGCCGCATTTTTTGGCTAAAAACTTGTGTCTGAGTTTTTGTCATAAAACCATTCCGCGTTTTGGCGGAAACGGCCGTTTTCACCATTTTGGCGGGAAAAATTCTTTTTTGCTGTTTTGGCGGGAAAATCCGTTTTTGCTGTTTCGGCAGGAAAATCCGTTTTTGCCATTTTGGCGAAAAAAGGGGGTTCCACATATTTGGCGATAAAATGCATTTTTGCGTTTTTGACGTAAAAATATGTTTTTGGAGGAAAACATGTTTCCGTGCTTTTGGTGGCAACTGCGTTTTTAGCGAAAAACCTGTTTTCCTTTTTTTTGCGGAAAAAGCTGTTTCCTCGTTTTTCGATTTTTTTGACAAAGCCCATTTTGACCCATCTGTTTATGAGTTTTTCTATGGACGGCCAACAATAGATTAGACATGGAAGGACCGTGGTCCCTCCACCCATTTTGACAGCCCTACTGGTAGGTACCACACGTATTTGACAACGATCATGGCTCTTTAAATACTTTTTGATATTGAGATCAACCACATCTTGTACTAGTTTGGGTGTGATGTTTTGCTCAGAAACTATGCACACAACTTCTTTCCTTTGAATATTTCTTGTCTCATTTCCAGCTCATTTTCCTGTATCATTCTCACCACTTGGTCGAACTTCATCTTATATGAATTCTTTGCCACTTGAATTGCTGATTTGTGTGACTAAAACTGGTTGGATATACATCGCCTAAACTTCTTCACCAGTTTCTTGTCATTCTCATGTTTCCCAAGGACCTCTGATGCAGCACCAATATATATATAACAATTTTTGGCTGGATTCTTCAACACTTTCTTGTTTACCTATCTTGAGTCTCTCAAATGCCAATTTGAGCAAGTAAATTCGAGTTCTTTTGATGATTTCTTGTATCTGTAACTTCAACCAATCGTAGTTGTCAAGACCAAGCCCCAAATCTCTTGCCAGAGGGAAGTGTTGAATGTTCTCCATACCCTGTCACATGATCTTACCTGTTTGAGAAAGAATACTTTTTCTTACGTTAGATGCCAGTTCGGATACCAATTGAGAGTGTGAAGAACACGACACATTTTTTTACAAATAACAAAACTTGTTATTTACTTTTCAAAATCTGTACAAGTTATTTTTTATACACTTGTATTGTAAGTTAACCTACTTTTACACGATTTTGACTTTTTTCCTTTATCCCCTGTTCTCGCCTAAAACATCTCTAAGCCTTTCAAGAAGAAGATAAACCCTAAAACCCAATTCTCAACAAAAGAGACTAAATGTGTTAGTCTCTTTACACACATTTTAGGCATTTTATACACGTCCTAAAATACCTAGACTATTGTTCTTCAAGTCTTGTATTTTTCTAAAATCTTCTCCAAAGGGAACCTTCATTTCCTTCGAGTCTTTCCTTTTTGTCAAGAATTTTCTTCTCTTCAACCTTTTCCATAATCTTCCTCTTTCTTAATCTTCTAGATCTTTTATCTTTTTCACTTTCACCACATCTTGTTTTTTCGTCCAATATGTTTGTGTCACGTCATGAGCATATGCACAATTTTTTGCATCTTCACGAGATTTGTCTGTGTCACGTCCTGAAGTTCTGCTCAGGTTTTTTTGCATTGCATTTCTACTTGATATGTCTATGTCAAGCTCTGAGAGTGCTCAGATTTTCAATATTGCTCAGTTTTTCCTGCATCTTCAATAGTTATATGGTCGCAAGCAAGTGGATGCTTATCAAGTCCTTCGCGTTACTTGACTCTTAGCGTTTTTGGCAAAGATGCATGTTGTTTCCTACGAGAACACGTTTGATTCCCCTCTTGTTGTAGCCTGCAATAGGTATGGCAAAACTTGAGATTCATTATCAACTAATGCAGATGTAATAGAATGGTTTACGATACAAGATTGATTATATTAACATTAAGTGTGAAACCAAAAATGTATTAGTTTTATTTGTGTCAATTGTGTAGAAAAATGTAGCAGGTTTTTTTGTCGAAATTTAGCAGGTTTTTAATTAAGATTATATACTCGAAATTCCTGAAAAGGTTTTAACTTTTAAGTTGAGAAATTTGACAATACGGCTTGAAACCATGATACAAAGCCCACAGACTTAACAACTCTTTGAAGACTTAGGACTATGGATTTATATTTTTTTAGTTTTTTTCATTTAAATCTAACTAGATAAATGCACTCACTTGTGATACGCCGAATGAACAAAATATTATGATTCTAAAATTAATTAATTATATTATTAAAACCGTAAAGATAAATTTATACTTAAATCCATGTTTTCCTATAAGTGATATCTATTTAAAATCCATAATTAAAAATATTCATAATTGATTCTAATTGTATAGATAACCCAAGAGAATTCTCTTAAAATTCTAATAATTTTCATGTCACAATCTTATGAGTCATATTTAGCATACATGTCATATTCACGTTAAATGCATTTAAATTTATATATTAAGATAAATCTTATATTTAGTTATTCCTTTTAAATATTTTACTTTCTTAATTCTGTTTTTTTATTACTTACTAGTTTTCCCTTTTTATGTTTAACTCTTTAAGTAAATCATTAATTAGTTCTCATTATCCAAATTTTTAAACATATTAAAAGCAACAAATGTGCAAAGTCGAAAATAATCATCTAACCAACAATTTAAAAGAACCATGACGTATGTCATTCAAAAGCCCATTGATTTTCTTTACGAATCGCTGCTTCTTTTTCTGAGTGTGAAATCGTTTTCAATGTTAGAAATTATACGAATCTCTTCTGAAGTCTTATATTTGATCATATCAGCAACTGTTTGGCATGCGAGATCAAGAAGATTCTTGATGTTAAGAAATTTAGCAGCCATAATAAGATCAAAGATCATCGATAGATCAATTTTCATAAAGTTAGCGTTCCAATTCTTGAGTTTTTCTTGTGAAGAAGAAAATCATCATCATGGACGTGTTTGTTACAATACTCAAGATAATTTCGGTAACGTCAGGGAGAGAGATTACGTTGTTGACGCACTCATCTTCGACTATGTGAGCTATAGTTTTCGACTGAAGAACTATCGTTTGTTCGACCTCGAATATCTGTCCATCTGCACTTTTCAATACAGTCTTTTTAGTAGGCATTGACATCGTTCGTTTTTTAGAATGCTTAATATGGTGAATGATTCGTAGTATTGGACCTATATTTAAAGAATTTTTTAGTCGGTGTATTCTGATATTAGGAAATATTGTACTGTTATAATTTTGTTTTGAGTTTTTTTAAAAT
Organism: Iberis pinnata; assembly: GCA_900406425.1. Lineage (NCBI taxonomy): Eukaryota > Viridiplantae > Streptophyta > Magnoliopsida > Brassicales > Brassicaceae > Iberis > Iberis pinnata. The sequence goes on from OVBE01000943.1 coordinate 7,077, forward strand.
TCTAATGAGAACAAATCTTAAAGTGACGCTTACACGAAATTTGTATGAAGTTAAAAAAGTTAACTATGTTCCGACGCGTGTCCAACCGGTTTACGGTAGAATTTATCTTACGCGTAAAATCTACTATCGAAGCTTTTGTGTGTCTATAAAGATTGCAGATAAAAGAGAAAATTAACAGAAATGCCACTTTGTTGACAAATCTTTCAACAAATGTCACTTTAACATCACATTAAAAAAGTACCACTTTCGTCAATGAGAAAAGAAAAAATCACCCTCACAGAAGTTGAAGTGAAGAGATCCCACATGTCTCATCTCTCTTCACTAGCACCATGTTGATTTGAAAGCGGGCCCCTCTCTCCGCTTCTTACGAGATTTTTACTTTTAAAAAAAATTATCTCTCAACTGTTTTTGTTTCAGCTTCAATATGTTCATCTTCCTATTTAAAATTTCTTCTTCTTCTTCTTTCTTTTTCATTTCGAAGATGATGACTGGTAAAAAAATTCGGTAGACATGAATGTGATGGACAGGAAAGTGATGGACAAGAAAACGATGAAATAGAAACTGATGGACAAGAAGACGATAAACAAGAAACTGATGGACAAGTCTTTCCTCAGGAAGTTGATGGACATGAAGATAAGATTGTGGACACAAAGCAAATATTGGTGGACACGGTTTGTTCTCGTGTACATTATGTTAGCCAATTATGTCCACGAAATAGCTCACCATGTTCACATTGTTATTTTAAAAAGGGGTCTAATATGATTCTAGATGCCAAAGTAGAAGAAAATATGATGGTGGTGACCAAACCATAGCTAATTCTCGGACAAACAAGGTTGAACAAGTTTGATTCCTGTCCATCATTTGGATTTTACCTTTTTGGTCTTGCTGAAGGAGGAGACGCAAATGGAGACGACAAAGCGAAAACTAAGTCGGGCACAGATAAAGCTGAACAAGTTCGATTCCTGTGCATTTTTTTTCATAGACACATTCAATCCAATTTTGTCCACGAGGAACTTCCATCACTTCTTTCACATTGTCGTTTTCCCTAAAGGACCCATGGACAACTAAGAAAACAAAAAAACCCGACAAAAACAGTCCACCAAATTGTATTAAAAAACAAACATAAAATTTTAGTAATTAAACTCATTTTTACCCAACAAAAACAGTTGTTCCCTTCTTCTTTTATTCAACCTTCTATATTAAGTTCCATATTTAATGAAAGTCAATTTTATGTCATAAAAAATTAAATTCCACAAAAAATGATAGGAACAATTCTCGTACAAGCTATCATTACCCAACCTGACACTATATTAATCAGAACTTAATGAGAGCATTTATTACTCACACTCAAGCTTACGAGAGAGAAGGGGGAAAATGGGCAAAGAGGCATTTGTTGCAAAGTGCGAGCAATGTGGCATTTGTGGAAAGTTAGTGAGGTGAAGTGGTAGTTTAGGAAAATTTCCCTATAAAATATTGCTGTTTAAATTTTAAAAATAATATATATTTTATATTCAAATATATAATATTATTTCAATTTAATTGATGGAATAGTGAAATTTAGAACAATTATAATCGATGCAAATTCATATTATTTTATGTTTTGGCCATCTTATAATTTTTAAATTTATATTTATCATAAAGTTATATATATTTTTTCAAAATGTAATATTTATAATGTAAAATTTCTGATCTTGGAGGTAAAATTTCGGGATGAAACCATTCACTCATCTGCTTTTGTAGACCTTTACTAGTTCTAGTATCCAAAGAAACACCATCAAAATGATCAACACTCTTTGGTATCAGTATACATTCTAGACCCATGAGCTTAGCTACTACATTTGGTGCTCTAACCACATTGTTATCATCACTAGTTACAGAAGAAGCACAACAATACGAATCACTTCTCAGGTTCTTTACACATTGATCAACCTCAAACTGTTGAGAACATAACAGAATCAGTTCATATAGAAACATAAACATTGCTTAAGCCTTAATCAAAAAGTCTACAATAGAATGTCTTGAAATTGAAATGTTTTGAACATTTTCTTGAATCTTCTGTTTATAAAAGAAGACATTTAGGTTTATTGAAAATATATGAAAAGAGAATAAAAAATGGTGACATACCAGAGAGTTGAAATATATATATATATATATATATATCTTTCTTTTGACATCGAGTTGAAAGATATTAGATGAGAAAAGCTTCTTTCTTGATTTTCCAAGCCAATCAAATAGATTTAAAAAAGCTCCTCTAGGTCATTTTCTCTTATCCATGTCCATTTCTAAATCTGGTAGCTAAATCAGAAGATCAAATGAAATTAGATCATAATCTATACGGAGAATATTCGATACTCCATCTTTGGTTTTAAAGAATCTATAGGCTTTGCACTAGTGAAGTTAGTCTTATCTACCTTGCCTTACAACACATTAAGGCATCGAAGATGTACAGTGTTGGGCCTAAGATGACACCCCGGCCAAGGCCCACTTAAGAGCTCAATTTTTGATCGAACCCGACGACCCATGATCGACCGGGTGGTACCTAGAATGAAAACACACGGATCTAAAAGTGTACGGTTCGCTCTAGACTATAACTCGAAAACACTTACTATAATTAGAAGGACACCAGCGAATGAAGAGGAGGCCAGGAAAAAAGGAGAGGACAAGACAGAATAGTAACAACGACCATAAAGTCATCCTAGGCGATATAGCGAAGCGATCGAGAGAGAGAAAAAGACACCTCGTCGACGAAGACGAAGCAAACACTCAAAGGAAAGCACCACGTCCTTCAAACACCTCGGCCATCAAGTACCTCATCCATCAAGCATGTCATCCATCGAAGATAAAGAAACCAAGCATACAAGCAGAAGTACCTCTTCCATCAAGGCAGACAAGAAAAACACGAGAAACAATTACCAAAGCAGAAGTACCTCGTCCATAAAGGCAGACAAGGAAAACACGAGAAAAAAAACACTAAAGCAGAAGCACCTCGTCGACCAGGACCGACGAGTCTAAACATACAAGAAGAGGAAGCACCTCATCGACCAAAGACGAGGCATACGCCAGAAGAAAGGAAGGATCTTGTTGATCAAGACAATCGAAGTATCAGAGGAACAAAGTACCTTGTCGAAAAATTCGTAACAATCCATAGCAAAGCATCAAAGAAAGACCAGCGATAAACATCCAAGAAGTCTACCGTCGTTCACTCTCCCTAAATAACGTGACCGAAGTCTAAGACTATCAAGACAAATTCAACATTTGGTACCGTCTGTGGGGATACGAGAAAACAATAGCTTCGAGAGACAACGACGATAACAATGGTGGAAAAAATTTAACCGATCTTAGAAGACGAGCACGACATTGACAAGATACAAGTAGAAGATCCACCTGCAGTAAATCGGCAAATAGAGACCCAAACAAAAGATAACCAATAAGCTAAAACCAATAGGACAATCATACAACGCCTAGACGACCAAGCTAGGGAAGCAAGAAAATTCCACACCAGGCTCGACACAGCCGTAGCTGCCAGGAAAAGACGGATGAATCTCAAAATGACCAACCGCAATTTCTTCGGCACCTCAAGTACACCCCCGCCTTCGGGACTACGACTGACCCCGATCAGCTCAGCCGAACGGACGACACCGCCGCCAGGCATGTAGACCAGCACCAACGAGATAACCATCCTCAAAGCGTAGCTTCGTGAAATGAGCTTGGCACCAGAGATAGAGCGCGTCATTGAAGAGACTCAACGGATGTCGTTCACAAAAATATCACCGAAACAAAAATTAGTCACACCACCAAACTCCCTATATTCGAGGGGAATAACGAACCAGGCTACTACATGATGGCATTCATAATTGCCATGGGACAATCAAGATTCACTCCAGCAGAAAAAGACGCCGGCTATTGTCAGCTATTTGTCGAGAACCTCGGTGGAGCTACACTCACATGGTTTTCACGACTCGCTCCAATAACCATAGAAAACTTTCAACATATGTCTTCCGCCTTCGTGAAACATTACTCAAATGTTCATCGAGAAAAAAAGCATCGACACCGGACCTATGGAATTTTTCCCAAGGATGTCACGAAACATTAAGAGACTTTGTCGAAAGATGCAAAAAGATAGTCTCCCGCATCGTAATCCCTGACGAAGCCGCCATGACGGCCCTCAAAATCTCGTTATGGTATGAATCCAGATACCAAGGAGAGCTAGTGCTCAACCAACCACAAACACTAGATGATGCAGTTCACTTTGCAAATCGGTTCATAAAAGCCGAAGAAGAAAAATTAATGATGACAAAGATACATGGAAAAGAACTAGCAAACTCGAAAGATAAAGACGAGTATAGAGAACCACACCATCATTATGAAAAAGATCACGATAAGAGGAAGAACCCCATCGACTATGTTGGAGGGCAAGGAAGCCAAACGAAAAACCCATCAAAGAAAATAGACGACAATCAAAGAGCCTTCTGTGACTTCCATGAACAAGTTGGACATAGCACAGCCAAATGCAGACACCTAAAAAACATGGTCTTGAAGCAGTACAACAATCAAGAAAGCAGAAAATACTTAAGGCGCCCAACGAGGTAAGGTCTAGAACAAAGAAACCAACCATATCCTCGGTCCGACCGAAACAACCAGAACCAATATCAAAGATAGGTGGTAGAAGCCGAAATGGAACCACCAAATAGAGCAGAGAAGAGATAGACGAAGAAGCCCAACCTGTACCATATCGACGTATCAACGTCATAATGGGTGGGCTAAGCCACTATAAAGATTCAGTAAGGGCAATTGAAAAGCTGGAACAGAGAGCAACAGCGGCGACAGAACAACCCCGGACCAGTAGAGATCGATGAAGCCCCTAGTAAATTCACGCAAGAAAAAGCACATGGAATAGACGATCCGCACAACGACTTCCTAGTTATCAAGTTCATGATTGCCGACTGTGAAGTTATTAGAATTATAATCGACACCGGAAGCTTGGTCAAATAATCGTCAAATAAACCCTGTCCATAATAGAAATAGTTGGGGTCAAACTGAAACCATCGTCCTAACCACTAACATGATTCAGTGGGGAAACAATCACGACCATCAGAAGCATTAAACTATCGATATGTGCCATGGGGACGACCCGTGTTGTTAAGCTGCTACTCATCCAGTCTTCAACGCCATCCTTGGCATGCCCTAGCTGTACGCCATCTAAGCAGCCGTGTCAATATTTCACCAGCGCATCAAGTTCCCAACACGAAGAGGTACCATGACAATCAAGGGAAATCAAAGAGCAGCAAGAACGTGTTTTATAGCCAAGCATAAAGCACGAAAGAAATCTAAAGCATAGTAGCTACCAGCGGGAGCTGACGAGAGTGCAGGCCCATCGAAAACAACAAAGAGCTGCACCGTGGTGTCAGAGCCCATCGACCACGTCTGAATCGACGACACTGACCCAAAGCAAAAAGTCAGCATCGACTGCCATTTAGAAAAGTTAATCTGCGAAGAACTCATCATATTCCTAAAAGAAAACACATCCACCTTCGCATGGTGCATGGCCGACATGAAAGGAATCGACCTATTAATCACATCCCATGATCTAAACGTGAACCCAACCATCAAACCTATAAGACAAAAATGTAGAAAAATTGAACTCGGACGGAGCTAGGTGGTAAACGAAGAAGTTGAAAAACTCTTGGAAGCATGGTCTATAGACGAGGTGAGGTACCCGGAGTGGTTAGCAAACCCAATTGTTATGAAAAAGAAAAAGAAAAAGGTACCTGAACAAGTTCTCCCCCAAAGACAGCTTTCCACTTCCTCACATCGACCGACTGGTAGAAGCCATCGCGGGCAAAAAGCTCCTCTCGCTCATGGACATATTCTTAGGATACAAGCAGAATATGATGCATCCTGTTGACCAGGAAAATACCGCATTTTTCACAGACCGCAGAATGTATTGCTACCGAGTTGTGCCATTCGGACTAATGAATGCCGAGAAAACATATCAACGACTTGTTAAAAGGATGTTCACCAAATAGCTTGGGGTCACGATAGAGGTTCACATAGATGAAATGCTTGTATAAACCACCTCTGCAAAGGACCATATCTTCCTTTTAAGCATATGTTATACAAGACTAAATAACTACGACATGAAACTTAATCCGGCTAAGTGCACCTTTGGCGTATAATTAGGTGAATTTCTTGGCTACATCGTCACTTAGTGAGGGCTTGAAGCAAACTAAAAACAAATTTCTGAAATCATCGACCTACCAAACACAAAGAAAGTACAAAGGCTAACACAGCTTATAGTCGCCTTCTACAGATTTGTATCTCGATCGACGGAGAAGTAGCTGCCATTTTACCAGCTCCTAAAAGGGAAAAAAATTTTTTTATGGGACGATAAGTGTGAAGAAGCCTTCTCCAAACTAAAATAATACTTACTAACCCCACCCATATGGCCATACTAGCCAAACCAATCGATGGAGAAACCTTGTTACTCTACATATCCGTATCCACCATGGTTGTTAGCAGAATCATCGTCAAGGAGGACAATGGCGAACATAAACCAATCTTCTACATTAGCAAAACTCTTGACGGAACGGAATCAAGATACCCAACACTAGAAAAACTGCCTTACACGGTTGATACGCTACAGAAAACATATCTAAGTAGTATAGACTAGGGTCGAATTCCACAAGGACCAGATAGTGCGGCTTTCAGTTCAATGTTGATTCTAGCGAAGACAATAAATATAAATGGTTTTAACTAATTTCTAAGCAATAAGAATAAACTAAAACAATTTTAAATCAATAAACTAAGGCGTCAGGCGTTAGGGAATTCCACAGGTATTCAAGTTTCAAGCTTAGGTTAACATGCTGTATTTTACTTTGAAAATAGTTCTCAACTCAAAAGATAAAAGCTAGATTAATCTCCTCTCGAAGTATTAATCCCTATGTTCGAATTACGAAAGACAAACTCCCGCCGTATTTAGATAATTCAATCATGCATTAATTGATATGTTCATAAACATCTAAGTCAATACTCCTGCAAGCAAAGACATTTAATCATCTAGACTTAATCAGATTTATAAACCAAATATCTTTGAATTAGGTGATCAATCCAATTAAAGATCTAGACTAAGAACCTAACAAATTCAATCATTTATGTTAAACCCTAACTGTCAAATCCTGGTTTCCCTAGGAAACCCCTAAAACCTAAAAAGATGACTACTTAAACATAGCTAAGAAATAAAAAATCATAGTAGCATAAAGCATATTCAAAAACCAAATCAATATATTAAAAATAAAATAGTTCAGAATTATTCTTCAAATACTAGGTTGGAACCGTCTCTCTGTAAAAGCTGTGAGAAATAAATATGCGAGGGATGAAAATAACATCAAGCCTAGGGCTTTTATAGTTCTAAAAATAAGGAAAATAAAATAAAACTAACAAAGAAAAATCTTGATAAGTCTTGAGGGCATAATCGTAATTTTTGAAGATTTCAATCATTCTCGGCCACAGGGATCGATTGATCTATTTATATTTAAGTTTCCAGGAGATTTCGACCGAACTTTTTTCACGTTCTGCACATGCTTCTTCTGCGAGACAGTTTGACCAGTCTTCAGTAAAATCGTCATAACTTTTAATTGAACCAATGGATCGACTTTAAACCACTTTCATATGAAAGCAAACTCACATGGATATCTTGTGTGAAAATTTCAGCTCAATCCATTCATGGGAACATATTCAAACATTGATAAACTTTTGACCCTTCTGCCGGACTCTGCATCTATATATGCCAATTTGCATCCAAAACGTCCCGAACACCTAATATCCTAAAAACATGCCAAAAATAAAAGGAAAAAACTATGATAATACCAAATATCAAGTATAAATACCCACTATAAGGCATTAAAACCGAGTAATATCAACTCCCCCTGACTTAGATATTTGCTTGTTCTCAAGTAAAGCAAGACCAAATCAAGAGAAGAGGTTTCAAAACCGGACCACACATGAACTCTTAGAATCTCAGCAACTCCAAGTTCATACATCAAAAACTAAAAGACACTAATCCTAGACAACCACTGTAAATAGAATGTTAACCGCCACCTATCTAACAACATACTTTCTACTCTAAATCCAAAATCAATCAAACTATCAAATTATTTCAAATAGCTCTCTAAATTATGTTAATTACAAATAATTACATTCTTGCTTATGGGATATCGATTAATGCGCTTAAATACCTTTTCTATCAAAGCGCTCATACCAAACAGAATATCAATCAACTTCTGATCCCGACCCTTTTTCCCCTTTTCTTACTTCTTTTTTATTTTCTTTTCTTACTGATTTTTTTTCTTCGCCTTTATGCATTTTTTCTATTCTTTTTAGCAGACGATTTTATGGGATGAGAAAACGGAATTCGAGTTCCGCTGTTCAATCCTTTTTTATCGTTTTTTTCTTTTCATTGAAGGAAATGAGAGAAAGGATCCAGATCATACTGAAAGAACTTGTCGGTTTTACAGAGAACTGAAGAGCAAGGTACCTAGCTTTCAAAGTATAACCAACACCGTAAGAAAGAGAATTTAAGATCAAATTAAGTCATATCGAAACAGAGCTAGCATCAAATCATCAACAATCCAAAAGACCAAAACTTTCAAAAAGCATATAAATCAGTCAATGGGGTTCCAATCCTAAACACAACAGTTAATCTAAGTTAGTAATCAAATAGAAATCAATATAAACTCACCCTAGGCTAATAATCATCATAGATTTTTGGCATTGTTCCTTCGACTCGACTCGACTAGACTAAATCAAAAACGAAAAATTTTGAAAAATTTCATCAAAATGAGGAAACATCCAAAAAGACACAAAACATGGTTAGTAGTTATGTACCCTTCCCCCCCCCCCCCCCCCCCACCCCCNGAAGGAATAAGACCAGACTAAAGAAAATTAACAAAGACCTGAGTTCAAAGTAAATGTCAGAACTTACCTGAAAAGGAGAACAATCTATCTCTGCTTATGATTCTTCTCTAGGGATTTTAGATGGATAGATTTGTGCACCGAACAATCAATCTAAACCTCTAGGTAGAACCTCATATTTTACTCAATCACAAAGAACTTAAAACTAAAAATCAATAAGTTAGTAAATTAAAACTAAAGTGACTCAAAACTAAAAATAAGTAATCTAAAACACCAAATCAGTGGGTTGCCTCCCACTTAGTGCTTGTTTAACTTTACGAGCTTGACAAACTTACCACCTGAGTTGGGGTAGTTTTAGAATCGAGAGATGCTCCATAACAGCCTCCACAATCCGAAAACTTCATCTTTAGAACCTTACTCACCACATCCTTTGCCATATTGGTTCCTTTTTCCTTAAACTCTAAAGTTAAAAAGGCTCTAACCTCTGAGAAAGGCTTTAAAGTACCTTTTTTCACCTTGTGGAACCAAAATTTGCACCGTTGATTTCCGTTAGTTACGGAAAATCAGAGAGAACTCTAACTTTCCAGAGATCCCGGATTTCTGTTAGTCAAACACGAATAAAATCAGAATATGAAAAAGATAACAAGAGTACGAAAATCAAAGAGTACAAAATGGGGAAAAGAGGGTTCTTATTCTTATTCTCGTGAAATTTTTACAATCAGACAACAGTTCCTATCGTAAGAACAATCGATAAATATCCTAGAACTAACAACGGAACTGTGAACAGCCTAAGTGTTTTGGTGCAGAGACTTGTACGTGCCTCGTCTCTTCCTCCTCATATATTTTATATAGGCTATAAGGTCGTTCTGTATTCCTTTTTGGTCTCTGATTCTTATGCGGAAATCTTCCTTTTCTTCTCCGGTAACATTCTTTTTCTGCATTCCTTCCATTTCTCTAAGGCTTGCGGAACAAGCTGTAACCATCATCGTATTTAGGCCAAATTCTCACCAAGAATCATAAATGGGTCGTTTATCGCGTTTTAGGCCTCATAAGGCTGTTATGAGGTTTAGACAATTTTGTGATTCTTATCGGGAAATCGGTCTCTCGTATGATGATGCGATACGGACTTTGCAACAAGTTAACCGTTACTGCTTCGTATGATCGGATGGTACGAATACGTTTATGATTGCTCTAGAGAATGATACTCTCAATCGTATAGCTGAGATAATCATTGGAGTTTCAAGTAGATCGTCATCGCTTCGTATGATTGATACTTTTACGAAAGGATTTCACGACTCTTCTGCAAACTGCAAGAAATTATCGTATGGGCGTGATGTTTACTATTTACGCGATGGTATTGTCATTTATACGAAGATAATAAGTTCTAATATTTTATCTGCAAAATTCCATTGGAGTTTAGGAATGATACAAAACAAGAAACGAGGGGTTCGATATCAAATCAACTCGCCCATTTGGCGAGCTGAATGTGTGTCATTTAGCTCACCCATTTTGCGAGTTGTATGCGTGTCATTCAGCTCGCCCATTTCGAGAGCTGAATGTGTGTCGTTTATCTTGCCAATTTGGAGAGCTGAATGTGTGGTCGTGTGTTTCATGTCTTCGTAGGAGACCTAAGGTATTAACCGGAAAATCCTGATTTTCTCATTGTCATCCCGATTTTAGTGTAGCGTCTTGATCATCGGTCATAATCAAACCACTTTGCTTCGTTAAAACCTTAGTGATAGGAAAATCCGATGGGAAAAAACCTTCTAGACTAAGGATAAAAGAGAGAAGAGGTGGTTGCCTAATTTTCCGATAATCAATATATGTTTCTTCCGAAAATTTTTTCCAGAAGTTTAATGGATATGTTCCGTTGATGGGAATTACGACGATTTAGTTGAAGCATTAATTTCGTCATAACTAGTTCTGACCCCAACATGTACTAGATCTTTTTTGAAGCCTCATGACTTGTTCTATTGATCGGGATGATACGACTAGTGTGATTTGATGTTTGAATCGTGTGACTGACATGTCGATGAAGGTTTTTAGAAATCGATTTTATCGTGACCATTTTTAACCCCAACAGTTAGACCCCCAACTGGTAAGAATCGTTAAAGTATTCTTCCGAGGTATGGTTAGGTGAGTTAGGCGGAATCGATGGCTTAAAAGTTTGAAGCTTTATCGCGGGTGATTAGACTTCATCGTGGGCGACAAGAATTTTTTGTAGGCGACCATACTTTGTCATGGGAGACCAGACTTCTTCATGGGCGACCAGACGTCATCATGGGCGATTAGACTTTGTCATGGGCGGCTAGACTTCATTGTGAGCAACCAGAATTTATCGTGGGTGACCAAACTGTCGCGGGTGATTAAACTTTGTCTGGGTTACCAGACTTTGTTGTTATGGATAACCAGATTTCATCTTGGGCGACCAAACTTCGTCATGGGTTACCAGACTTTGTCGTGGATGGTTAGACTTCATCGTGGATGACCAGACTTCATCGTGGGTGACAAGAATTTGTCAAGGGCGATTAAACTTCGTCCGGGTTACCAAAATTTGTCGTCGTGGGTTACTAGACTTCATCGTGGCGACCAGACTTCATCATGGGTTACCAGACTTTGTCGTGGACGGTTAGAATTCATCGTGGATGACTAGATTTTGTCATGGGCGACCAGACATTATCGTGTCCGACTAGATTGGGCCAAACAATCAGTTCGAGAAAGTGTACCCGTCCTTTGAGGAATATCTGGAATATCACGGTTCCGTGGATACCTTGTGGCGTACCAAGCATCCCAACTTTTCGTATAATACCGAGACATACAAGATTTTAGGATATATAAAAAGATGGGAAAATGTAGTTTTTTTTCTTTTCGATCGAAGAGAGGATTTGGGAGTGTTGGGTTCCAATCCTCGTTTTCCTCTATTTCATAAAAAGTAAAGATTACTACTTGCGGTGATGAGGATGCGGCAATCGTATTCTGGATTTTTTGAGCGTGACTCGGGAGGAGTGCAAGTTTATGTATAAAGAGAGTATGTTCCCTATTTAGATTTTGGCCGAGTGTGGCCATTTTTAATTTATCGCGATTTGGCCGTAGATGGCTTTAAATCCCATTTGCCTTGCGGTTTTTGTAAAATGGATTAGGTTGTGTAAATTTATGGTTTAGTTTTCAAGACAAAATTACAAGTAGTCAGTTCATATTCTTTTCTCTGATTTATCGCTACATTTAGCTTATCCGGTTTGGGTGCGAGTTTTCTGGAAAATCTAATTTTTGAGATATGCGTATTTACATGTGTGAGCGACGAAACAAGTTTAGGGATCTCGTATCGTTTTTGATACGATGTCTAGAGATGTTAGAGACCAGTGTGCTAGGTTTAGGGCAAGGCCTTAGTTTACTCTCAGTTTTAAGGGGCGCGGTGAGTATTCCGGCTTACGTATCCTGTTTGCGATTTCAATATTATTCCTTTTTGACTTTGGAGTCTTGAATAGATCCTTATCTATTTGGAATCGAGCATCTCTCCAAAGACCGTTCGAAAGTGCTGACCAAAATTTTGGTTTTTATAGCGATATTTACCCTTGTGTCGGGTGTGTGAGAACCAATCTTACGAAAGGTTGGGTGACTAGTTTCCCGTCGGGGGCCAATTGACGGGTTTGATACGGGAGCAAGTGTTTGCTCGTGTTGGTTTTGAAGTCTGTGTAGACTGCATTCGTGCGAGTTCGGAAGTTTGTAGTGATCAGCAACAAACACGACGGTAGATGCTACCGTATTCAATTTTTCGCGAAGGATGTGTGTTTGAGAAGATGTTAGTGCATATAACTGTTTGGTCTTCCAAGATGGAGTTGTCATCGAGGAAGGTATTTTTGTCGAAAAATAGTTATTCACACATCTGCGACGTCTCACGATGCTGAAGATTGTCTTTTCTTTTGACGGGTGTATTTCTTGCTCGAAATGTTTTGTGGGTTTGAAGATTCTTTAGCAGTGTTGTAAAGGTTTTGTTTTAACCTTTTCGTGGAAAAACGTTTTAGTTGGTTTGTGGATGTCCACGACCAAAATTTTCATTTCTGTTTAGATGTTGAATTGTTTGGTTTGTGTTTTATTTGCGAGAGTCGTTTTTGAAAGTGTTGTCAAATTGTGAAATGTTGTCGAGTTTAATTTTACCAAATTTCTTATGTAAAATGTTGTCGAGTTTAATTTTGCAAAAGTTGTGCCGTAAAATGTTGTTGAGTTTAATTTTACGAAAGTTGTTCCGTAAAATGTTATCGAGCTCTATTTTACGATTGTAATTTCGTAAAATATTGTCGAGTTTAATTTTACGAAATTTTTTTCTGCAAAATGTTATTAAGTTTAATATTACGAACGTTATTTAGTAAAATGTCATCGAGGTATTTACTTGGGCGTTTTTGCATGAATCATGGATTCCTGTATTTAGCCACAAAATTATGAATGTGCTTTTGACAAAAGAGAGTGGCGAAACTTCCAAAGTAGTTTCGTTTTTCTAATTGCCGAAAAGTTTCAAAAATACAGAGTTATGGACTGCAGATATTTTGAAATATGAGAGTACTACGAGTATACATATACATACCCACTCCCCCCTTTTTTGGAGAGGGGGACAATTGTACCTTTCTTGCAAAATATTGCCTACGTACTCTTTTTCGGGGATCAAGCCGTCTCGTAGTTCAGTTGGTTGCCTTGAGTTAGATTACTCGCTTGGCGATGTTGCGTCATCCATTTTGGCCGCACTGGCTACAGTTGGGTCGACGACTTTTTCAGGCGTGGTTGGCGCCGTTTGGTGTCAGATGTTAAGATCGGAGGCTTGATTACCTTCGTTAATTTGAGCTGTTTCTGGAGTCGACGAATCTAGTTCGTGTTTTTCCGAAGCGTTGTCAGGTTTTTGCGAAGTGTTTTTCGTCGGTGCTTGAGACAGCTTTGTTCATTTGGGTCCGATCACTGATGTCGTTGCGACCCGTCTTAGTTTGTGCTCGGCTAAGAAGCAGAGTCTCGCTTGTTTTTGACATCTCCAGACTGCGGGAATTCTACGGGGCGTTGGAAACTTGAATCCTAAGTGGTAAATCGACACGACTGCTTTCATGGAGTTTATCCATAGTGTTCTGACAATCGCGTTATAAATAGCGGGATGATCGACTACCGCAAAGTCAATGATTTTGGTGACTTCCTTCGCCATGACATGAAGTTTAATCGATCCAAGTGTCATGGTAGTCGTACCGGAGAATCCGGTGAGCGGTTTTGGCGTGGGAGTAACTTCTAAAAGTTTAACTCCCATTCTGTTTAGCGTATCGCGGAAGATCACGTTTATGGTGCTTCCTGTGTCGACGAGAATCCGTGCAACTACGAGATCTCTTATGACGAGATTGATTACAAGAGGATCGCTATGAGGAGTATCAATTCTGGCAGTTTTTCTTCCCTCAAAAGTGATCGCAATTTCCGGCGAGTCGGAAGATGTGAAGAGGAGATGATCAGGCCAGTTGGCACTTGTTTCGGCCTTTTGATGATAGGATTTAATTGCGGACACGCTGTCCTGGCAGTATTGTGACCCTCCGATTATCATGTTTACTCGGCGGCGGTTTACATCACCAGTTTTATCCTCGGGTTCTCTTCCACGTTTCCCCTCTGTTCTGGGACCTTAGGATGCATTGTTCGGCGGCGCATGTTCTGGCCTAGTCGGCCTGTTTTCCTCTCTGAGGAGGTCGTTTATGCTGGAAATCTCTGATATCTATCCTACGAGTAATTTTGCTGTCATTCTTGCACAGAGGACTTTTCAGTTTGGCGTTGAATGCCGTTTTGTCTGGTGGAATTCACAGAATGAATTCTCATCGTAAGAAGTGTTTCGGGTCCAGGTGTTTCCCAATGTTTTTCCTCCTTTGGACGGTGGATTGATTGCATAGTTGTGCGCTCGCTGGAGATTTTCTCCCTCGTGATAGACGTATTTATTGTTGCGAGGATTTTTCTTTTTTGATTTCTGTTTCGAGGGAGCATCTTTTGCGGATGCTTTCGCCGGCTTACGTTTTTGCAAATAAATTTTATCTCTTCTTCGATGTTAATCAAATATGTGGCTTTGTGTAATTTTGGGCGAGTCGTACGTGGCTTTTGTTGCTGATATCGCTGATATCAATTCCGACAGTTTTTCTTTCCTCGAAGGTGATCGCAATTTCGGGCGAGTCGTACGTGGCTTTTCGAGGGCTAACCACGCTCTGAACTTAGATTTGTACCTGAGAGTTTTGCGGAGCGCATCTATGGCCACTTTGTTGCTGATATCACTGACTCTCGACATTACGATCTTGAATCGTTGCATGAAATCTCGAAGAGATTCATCTTCCCTCGTAGCGAGGCTCCAGAGATCAACGTCAGAAGTTTCCCTATCCATGAACATGGAGTATTGTTAAAGAATTTTGCGGAAAGCTGTTGAAACTCGCGATGGAATTCCGCTTCAGTCTGTATAACCATTATATGGCTGCCCCGTGGAGATGTTCGACGAAGAGAAGACAGAAATTTGCGTCCTTTTCTTCTTCCCTCAGTTTTGACCTTGCCATTGCGATATGGAATGTTTGCAAGTGTGCTTTCGGATCGGTGGTACCATCATACATCGCGATTTTTATTTTTCTAGGGTCAAAAATCCGGGCTTTAGTTATGCGAGTCGTGAATGGAGTTCTATGTGCCTCTTCGAGTAGTCAATTGATTTCTAGGGCTGCGCTAGTAGCATGGTGGATCTGCGACTAAACTGCTTGCATTTCGGCCATGATTTTGGCGAGGGATTCGCGGAGATCGCGAATTGCGTTGGAATCGTTTTCTGCTGACTTATGAGCCTCTTGGCGTTTGTTACGGACGATTCAAGCCTGTTCCACAGCTTGTTTCTCTTGCTTGACCCAGAAGATATTTTCCTCTTCTTCGGTTATAGGTTTATTGAGCCTGGGATTTCGTCGAGTCGAACGCTCTCTGATGCTTCTATGGTGGATATCCGCATTTTCATATGCTTCTTCAGACGACTCACTGAGCTCCAGACTGACTCATTCGGTCTCGACATCCTCTAGTTTTGCGTGTTTTGTGTCCCGTTGTGCGGGGTTGTGAAATTGAGTTTTATTTCGCGAAGTCTAGAAGTTCCACGTGGGGGGATAGCCATGGTTCATACAGTTAAGGTTTCTACATGTATTGCAAGAGAGCTATTCAACTTGTCTTGTTCTTCCGACTTCTTTTCGAGAGTCAAGAACATCTTCTTAATCTCCTCGAACGTTGCAGTGTTTACATCGGTGTTGACTGTGGTGACGTTCGTCGGTGGAGTTTGCTCATTGTTTTCGTAGAGCGGCAAGGCATAGTTGTGATGTCCTCTGATTCCCTTGGATTGATTCAATTCCAAAAGGGGTCGGGATTTTGAGACAGTAATGGTATGTGGATGCTATAGCCTGCATAGAGTTCAACCACAGGACACCCATGATTACGTTATAAGAGGCGGGGCAATCTATGGCAAGTAACTCTACGTTTTATATGATGTTCCTAGCTTTAACCGTGAGGTTAATTGAGCCGAGGGTTATCATAGTGTCTCCTGAAAATCCTAATAATGAGACATGATCCTCAGATACACCGGAGAGTCCGATTTTCATTCTTTTGAGGGTTTTTTGAAGATGACATCTGTTGAACAGCCGGTGTCGATTAACACCCTCGCAACATTGATATCATGTTTTGTTAATTCGATAACGAGGAGATCATTACGAGGGTTGGCCTGAGCAGCCATTGTTTTATCCTCGAAAGACCCAATGACATTATTTGTTGAGTTAGTCATACCGCTTTCATGGATGATGTGTGGTTTGAAGTCAAAGAAATCTCTTGTCCCCTCCTTCTAGCGCCAAACTTTAGGAACCAAAATTTGCACCGTTGATTTCTGTTACTTACGGAAAACCAGAGAGAACTCTAACTTTCCAGAGATCCCGGATTTCTGTTAGTCAAACAAGAATAAAATCAGAAATTGAAAAAGATAACAAGAGTACGAAAATCAAAGAGTAAGAAATGGGGGAAAAGAGTGTTCATATTCTCGTTAAGGTTTTACAATCATACAGCAGTTCCAACCGTAAGAACAATCAATAAATATCCTAGAACTAACAGCGTAACTGTGAACAGCCTAATCGAGTCGCAGGTCACTAAGAACAGAATAAAAGCCTAAAACCCTTAAGTTTTTTTGGTGCTGAGAGTTGTACGTGCCCCGTATCTTCCTCATCATATCTCTTGTATAGGCTCTAGAGTCGGTCTGTATTCCTTTTCGGTCTTCAATTCTTTTGCGGAAATCTTCTTTTTCTTCTCCGGAAACATTCTTTTTCTGCATTCCTTCCATTTCTCTAAGGCTTGCGGAATAAGTTGTAACCATGATCGTATTTGGGCTGATTTCTCACCTAGAATCATAAGTGGGCCGTTTATCGCGTTTTAGGCCTCATAAGGCCGTTATGCAGTTTAGACGATTTTACGATTCTTATCGGAAAATCGGTTTCTCTTATGACAATGCGATACAGACTTTGCATTAAGTTAACCGTTACTGCTTCGTGTGATCGGATGGTACGAATACGTTTACGATTGCTACAGAAAATGATACTCTCAATCGTATAACTGAGATAATCATTGGCGTTTCAAGTTGATCGTTATCGCTTTGTATGATTGATACTTGTACGAAAGGATTTCACGAATCTTCCGCAAACTAGAAGAAATGATTGTATGGCCGCGATGTATTCCATCGTAGTCTCATAAGGATACGAAACAAGACACTAGGGGTTCGAGATCAACTCAACTCACCCATTTGGAGAGCTAAATGTGTGTCATTCAGCTCGCCCATTTAGCGAGTTGAATGTGTGTCATTCAGCTCGCCCGTTTTGTGAGCTGAATGTGTGTCATTCAGCTCGCTCGTTTGGGGAGCTGAATGTGTATCATTCAGCTCGCCTGTTTGGCGAGCTAAATGTGTGTCATTCAGCTTGCCCGTTTGGTGAGCTGAATGTGTGTCAACCCGACCAACTCAAATCCAGAATGGACCTGACCCAAGATCCAAGCCAATGATTATTTTTTGTCTTTAGTGCAATTTAGGGCTTTTCTCTAAACACTATAAAATCCCTAAAGCGCCTCCTTTTAGCCAAGTCTGGTTTTTGTTTCCTTTTTAGGTTTTTATCTTAAATTTTCATTTCCTTTGCTTTTCTTGGTTTTCTTGGTGTAAAAACCCATAATCTTTTAAGTTTATGCTAATCTACTGTTTTCTTCTACTTTCCTGCTTAGTTTTATGTCGTTTTTTATCTGGTGCATATTGATCTTCTGTTTCTGCTTTTAATCTTCTATTTTAAGCTTTGATCATTTTCTGGGTTTGTTACTGTTCCATTGTTGTTCTTGCTTTTCTGGGTTTGAGTTCTTAGTGTTCTTGTTGTTTAACCTTTGATCATCATGTTTAGCCTTGAAGTTATGATTTATGTTTTTCCTGTTTTCATTTCCATAAGTAGTGAGTAGTTTCCTAAAGTTCCTGAGGATGGGGTAGACTAGGGTTGATGTCTTGATCTCACCTGAGGAACCTAAGCTTGTTTAAATATACATCTTTTCTGTTTCATTGTGCTTAATGTTGGTTTCTTTCACACCAATCGAAATCTGATCTTGGGCATTCCAGCGCCCAAAAAGCGTTTAATGGGATTTCTAATCATCCTTACTCAACGCCCTAGATTCTTAGGATATTCATCTCAGCCTAGGGGGTTGGATGACTAGGGGGCTTTTTGGCTTTGGTAGGTTGGTTCTTAATCTCTTCTAGGTAGTGTACCGTTAACGGGAGTTACGTCTGTTGATTGCTTAGGTTAATTCCATTTATCAAGGGATTGGACTTGGTTAGATTGGGACGGATATCTGGTTGATTACCCTTTGTCCTCAGGAACTGCTTTACACTTGATTTCATCCTTGCCTTCTCTTCTTTTTCCTCTGTTTTTACCTTTTAGCATTTTTAGCTTCTTATGCATTTTGTTCTGTTTATGCTTTTTAGTTCCCGCATGTTTCACATTATTTAGGATTTGTTAGAAAACCACCCCTTTTTATTGTTTAGCTTGACTTAGAAGCATCCATTGCAATCTTTATTGCTAGTGCACACCCAATTGGATTGACACCTCATTTATACTACAATGATGGGAAATTGATACCCCAGGACCTGAAATATCCTACTATTAATTTGGCACCGTTGCCAATTGGGTGTTTCTTTGCTACATTATGGATTTCTGATCTATTGAGTTCAAGTTCTTTTCTTTTACTTTACTGATTTATGTTATCTCCTTATTAGTACATTTCAGGTGTTTTACTTGCACATGGAGAACACTAACAATGATAACCAGCACACCATTGGTGCGGGTGACAACCCGAACATTCATAGACAATGCTATGGAATCAACAAACCTGCTATCCAGAATAGTAATTTTGCGATCAGGCACAGCTTGATAGCTATGGTTCAGGGGAATAGGTTCCTTGGATTACCAATGGAGGATCCACTCGACCACCTGGACGAGTTTGACAGATTCTGCAATCTCACCAAGATTAATGGTGTGAGTGAGGACGCATTCAAGTTACGTCTCTTTCCCTTCTCTTTGGGTGACAAAGCTCGCCAATGGGAAAAATCCCTTAATCTTAATTCCATCACCTCCTGGAATGACTGCAAAAACGATATTTCTTGCCAAATTCTTCTCCAACTCAAGAATGGCTAGACTTCACAATGACATATCTGGTTTTGCACATAAGAATGTTGAGACATTCTGTGAAGCTTGGGAGAGGTTCAAAGGGTACACGTTGTAATGCCCACACCATGGATTCAGCAATGCATCTCTCCTTAGTACTCTCTATAGAGGTGCTCTCCCCAAGATCATGATGTTACTTGATACAGAAAGCAATGGGAACTTCCATAACCAAACTGTTGATGATGGTTGGGAGTTAGTGGAGAACTTAGCACAATCCGAAGGCAATTACATTGACGACTATGATAGCACTCCATGGGGCAACAATGCTTCTGATGGCAAAACACATAGGGAACTCAAAGCTCTGAATGAGAAGTTGGATAAGTTACTCCTTACACAGTAACATCAAGTTCACTTCATACGTGTCGCAGTAAGCTCCAATGACTGCTCAACAAGAGGAGATTAGTTGCACTCAGAATCAAAGAGATTACTACAACGGGTTTTGTCAACCACAACAACAATGTATCACATCCTCAAGATCCAGTTTATCCACCTCGCCACCAACAACAAGCTAAGACTTTCATCAACTATCCTAAAAATTGTGGTTTCCTTCAAAATCTGCAACCACGACGTACTTTTCAACAGCAACAGCAAGTTGGCGTTCCTCCAGGTTTCCCCACCAAGCAACCTTCTGCTGCACCTTCAAACATTGAAGCAATGCTGCAGCAGATTCTACAAGGTCAAGCTAACAACACTATGGAAACTTCAAAGAAACTTGTTGAATTGAAGATGCATATTGCTTGCTCATACAATGACCTCCATCAGACGTTTAATGCTCTGAACTCAAGGGTTACAACTTTGGAGAGAAATTCTGCTTCTACTTTTGTTTCTACTCCTACCATAAATGGACAACGTCCTGGCAAATCAATTCAGCACCCAAAGGAGTATGCACATGTCCATGCTATCTTCTTAGGCAGTACCCCTGAATTTTCTTCCCACCCTTGTCCTACTCACATCACTAAGGACAATGTTTCTCAAGTTTGGGGGGATTTGAGCCTACATGGAGCTGAAAATGCAGATTTTAGAAAGACTGATTCCTTGACATGGACAAATCCAGAGTTAGCTGCCAGAGTCAAGTCTGGTCTTGGTGAAAAGCTATCTGCTTCAAAGGAGAGGGAAACTCCCTTTGTTCCACCCACCTTATATTCCAAAGTTGCCATACCCTTCAAGGTTCAAGAAGGAGATAACAGAGAAGTACCCAGCAATCTTTGAAAAGTACAAGAAGGATGGTGAAACTCAAGGAGTAATGGTACCAAATGATGAATGCAATGCCTTAATAGCAGAGAAGCAAGATGATACTGATTCATTCACTCTACCATGCTCACTAAGCTCCCTGGCCTTCAATAAATGCATATGTGATTTAGGGGCATCCATTAACTTGATCCCTCTCTTTACTGCCAACAAGCTGGGATTCAATGAATTTAAAGCTTCTAATATAACTCTATTGTTGGCAGATAGATCCACTAAGCATCCTATTTGTACTCTGGAAAATGTACCCATCAAGATTGGGAGTGTAGAGATACCCACAAACTTTATGGTGTTGGATATGGACAAGGAACCAAAGGATCCACTAATATTGGGAAGACTATTCTTAGCTACGGTTGGAGTTGTTATCAACGTTAAGAAAGGCAATATCAGGTTGAACATAGGGAATGGTCCAAAGATGATCTTCAACATCAAGGACAAGACAAAGAACCTACAATCCAAGGTCCGTTATTCTCTATCAAGGAGATAAATGAGGACAATCATGAGGACGGGTAATCAAGCAGTGATTCACTGGATTATGAGCTTATAAAGGACCCAAACAAGATTTCAGAGCACACAAAAGAATTTGGGGTTGTCAAGGAACCAGATGCAGGAGTTCCTGCAGAGGTAGAGGAAACCAGAAATCTAGGGGTAACAACTAACCAGAGCAAACTTCCCATTTCAGAAGAAGGAAATTTTGAGCTCAAGCGCCAACTTGTGCACATCTCACCTCATAACCCACTTTGGGCATAACCTTCTCTGAAAATGGTTTTTAGTTTCAAACTCCAACAACCGGATCTCAAGAAGGGTGACCAAGTGGTTCTGCTTAACCCGCTGCTCAAGCACTGTCAAGGGAATGCAAACCCAAAATACCTCAAGAGCTTCATAATCAAGGAAAATCTATATGATGGAGGAATCATGCTTTTTGTGGAACCTGATAAGGGGTTGAAAGTGAACAACCAATCTAACCTAAACAATGGTGGTTGGACACGTCCAAAAAGAAAACCTGGTGAAAAGACCTCAGTTGTCCTTGTAGGACTGTTTCAGGGTCACTAGAGTCTAAACAGGAAGTCAAACATAGTGACTATAAACAAGCTCACTTGGGAGGAAGTCCCATGTTTATCCTTGTACATATAAAGTCTTTAAATTTATGTTTTAGTTCTTCTTTTAATTCATTTAAGTTTTAGGTACTTCAGAGTCGAGCCACGTAACAATGCTGGATCGAGCCATGTTTTGGTAATGATCGAGCCCGAAACACATTTTTGATTGAGCGAAAACTTTTCACATCAAGCCGAGCTGATCACGTTGCGCATTCAATGCCCGACACATATTACCTCGATCTCCACTTCAACCACTCTCTTCACCTCAACCTGAAAACAGTACCACTCCAAACCCTTTTCTTTGTATATACCATAGCATATTTCTTTTTTGTTGTTGTGTTTTGGTCATAAACCCTTCTTTGAACTTTTATTACACAAGGCACTGTGCAATTTAATTTTGGGAGAGCGTTTAGGAGGTACTGATCATGTTTACTAGTTTTCTTATTTCAATGTTGCATCTAAGGCATACAAAAATAAAATAAAAGTTGAAATTTTTTCAAAAATTGTTTTCAAAAACAGAGTGTTCATGTAGTTGCATTTAGGTTGTCTGCACTTGCATAGGAAACTAGGACCTTGTAAGTATATTGTTTTCTCAGAAAATGTAAGTGCCCTAGTTATTAGTTGTCTAATGCATCGTGAAATTGCCTGAAGTAAAACTGCACCTTGCTTGGAATGTGAACTTGCATGATCATTTATCTTCTGAAGCATGTTGTGATTTGAAGTTTGTTCCTATCTATTAAAACTTGAATTTAAATGTATAATTATCATGTTTATGTGCTGGATATGAACTCATGGATAGTATATACATATTTGGGTTATCTTCTACCTTTTACCACTCTTGTTAACCCAAGTAGAAACCCCACCCTTGAACCTTGCCTTATTTCAAGCCCTGAATTTACTACTGAGTGGAAGGTCTTTTATGGAATGAGCTTGGACTAACGTGTTAGGTTCGAATTGACAGTAATAGGGTCTCATGTAGCTCTAGTCCATGCTTTTGGGCTAGATAGGGCTAGGTGGGATTCAATTTCGGATGTTGGTTTGGATGGAAATGAATGAAAGGGTATTAGTAGTTGGTGAAAAAGAAAGGTAAAGTAAGAACCTTAGGAGAGGAATGGAAAAAGAATCAAAATATGCTAGTAGAAAGTTTGGGGGAACAATGGATGGAAAAAGGTATGGCTAGTGCAGATTAAGAAAAATGTATGACAATGATCTGAAAAAGGTAAAACCCAGAAAAAAATAGTGTAAAGGAAAAATATCAAAAGCCATAAGTATTTAAATAAGTAAGTTCGTGAAACCTCTAGCAATCGTTTAAGAAAGAAACATCTCCTAAGTGTTGCTAAAGAAAAGATGAAAAAGGGAAAGATGTGAATAAGTATGATCACTTTGAGTTTCAAAAGGGTAGATTTAGAACTTTCTACTGGGTAGAATAAAGAAACTTAGGTTTCATTAGCATTGGATATATGGGGTTCTATTTCTGTATGCATCTAAGTGTTCCTACCTTTAGCATTCTGCTAAAGCTCATTCCCTTTTGAAAGAACCCTTATTCTGAATTATTAACCATTGCATGAAGGGGTCATCTTTACTCCTTAACATGTCCTTGACCAAATGAGTTCATTGAAAGCACATGACTTGATCCATGGTTCGTGATTAATGAATGTTAAAGGAGCAACAAATTTGAATGCATTGTGGAAGTTGGAATTGGTCTGTAATGAACTGTGATGAGTAGGGATAAATTTTTTAAGTAGGACGAGCTAAGAACTGCATTCTAGAACTAGTAATCAGGACATTTATATTACATGTGTTCGCAACATGTTTTGGGTTCATAGTTCCCACACTTCTGAATTATTTGCTTTAGGGCAAGAAAGAATTTAGTTTGGGGGAGTTGATGACTGTTTTTATGGTTTTTAGAAGTTATTTAGCATCAATTTTGAGGTCCTTAGGTATGCATATATCACATTTATAGTTTTATCAGCAAGTTTGTGATTTTTAGGGATTTTTGCATTAGTATTCGCATATGCACGCATTTTGGAGATTTTTCAGGATTTTCAGGAGTTTTCAGAACATAAGTGAAAATATGGGCAAGAACCTGAAAAAGGGTGCAAGACCCTAAAGAAGGGTACTAGACCCTGAAGAAGGGTGCAGAATCTGAAGAAGGTGCAGAACCTGAAAAAGGTGCAGACCCTGAAGAAGGGTGCATAACCTGAAAAAGATGCAGAACCTGAAGAAGGATACAGAACCTGTAAAAGGGTGCAGACTCTGAAGAAGGGTGCAGAACCTGAAGCTGCCTCAATCAACTGCTTCCAAGCTGCCTTGATCACCAAGTAGCTTTACCTTGATCACGCTTTCCTTTGGCTCAACCTGGATTAATCTCAAGCCTAAGCATGGATCGATCCCACTCAACAGTCTGGATCGATCCCACGTCACCTCTGGATCGATCCCACTCAACAATCTAGATTGATCCCACCTCACCTCTGGATCAATCCCACTCAACAGTCTGGATCGATCCTACTTCAACACCTGGATTGATCTCAAGCTCAACACTGGATCGATCCCAGCTTCAACCTGGATTGGTCTCAAGCACACACCTGGATCGATCTCAAGCTCAACACTGGATCGATCCCAGCTTCAACCTGGATTGATCTCAAGCACACACCTGGATCGATCTCAAGCTCAACACTGGATCGATCCCAGCTTCAACCTTGATCAATCTCAAGCATACACCTGGATCGATCTCAAGCTCAAACTCGAATCGATCCCATTCAAGCAACCCCAGCTCGGATCGACCTCGCACCCTTCTCAACTCGAGTCAAACATGCACCAACCTGACTAACTCAAATCCAAAATAGACCTGACCCAAGATCCAAGCCAATGATTAGTTTTTGTCTTTAGTGCGATTTAGGGCTTTTCTCTGAACACTATAAAAGCCCTAAAGCGTCTCCTTTTAGCCAAGTCTTGTTTTTGTTTCCTTTTTAGGTTTTTGTCTTAGATTTTCATTTCTTTTGTTGTTCTTGGTGTAAAAACCCAGAATCTTTTAAGTTTATGCTAATCTACTTTTTTCATTTACTCTCCTGCTTAGTTTTAGGTTGTTGTTTATCTGATGCATATTGATTTTCTGTTTTTGCTTTTAATCTTCTGTTTTAAGCTTTGATCATTTTCTAGATTTGTTACTGTTCCATTGCTGTTCTTGGTTTTCTGGGTTTGAGTTCTTAGTGTTCTTGATGTTTAACCTTTGACATATGTTTAGCCTTGAAGTTATGATTTCTGTTTTTCCTGCTTTCATTTCCATGAATAGTGAGTTGTTTCCTGAAGTTCCTGAGGATGGGGTAGACTGGGGTTGATGTCCTGATCTCACCTTAGGCACCTAAGCTTGTTTGAATTTACATCCCTTCTGTGTCATTGTGCTTAATGCTGGTTTCTTTCACAGCAATCGAAATATGATCTTGGGCATTCCAGCGCCCAAAAAGCGCTTAATGAAATGTCTGATCATGGCGATTTCATAGATTAGTTCATCCTTACGCAACGCCCTAGATGCTTAGGATATGCATCTCATCTTAGGGGGTTGGATGACTAGGGGGCTTTTTAGCTTTGGTAGGTTGGTTCTTAATGCCTTCTAGGTAGTGTACCGTTAACGGGAGTTAGGTCTGGTGATTGCTTAGATTGATTCCATTTATCAAGGGATTGGACTTGGTTACTTATGAACCTATCGTCTAGGGATAGCTCATTGTTGTTTGAGGTATGTTGCTTAAGTAGATTGGGACGGATCTCTGGTTGATTACCCTTTGTCCTCAGGAACTGCTTTACACTTGATTACATCCTTCCCTTCTCTGTTTTTTCCTCTGTTTTTACCTTTTAGCATTTTTAGCTTCTTATGCATTTTGTTCTGTTTATGCTTTTTATTCCAGCATGTTTCACTTCATTTAGGATTTGTTAGAAAACCACCCCTTTTTATTGTTTAGCTTAACTTAGAAGCATCCATTGCAATCTTGATTGCTAGTGCTCACCAATTTGGATTGAGACCTCATATATACTACAATGATGGGGAATTGATACCTCATGACCTGAAAAATCCTACTATCAGCCGTGTGTTTCATGTCTATGTATTGGACTCAAGGTATTAACCGAAAAATCTCGATTTACTCGTTATCGTCCTGATTTTATTGTAGCGTCTTGATCATCGGTCATAATCGAACCATCTTTCCTCGTTAAAACCTTAGCGATAGGAAAACCCGATGGGAAAAAATCTTCTCGACTAAGGACAAGAGAGTGCAGAGGTGGTTACCTAATTTTCTGATAATCGTTCAATGTTTCTTTCGAAACATATTTCCAGAAGTTTAATGGATATGTTCTGTTGATGGGAATTACGGCGATTTGGTTGAAGCATTAGTTTCTTCATATCTGTTTTTGACCCCAACATGTATGAGATCTTTTCGGAAGCTTCGCGGCTTCTTCCATTGATCAGGATGATATGACTAGTGCGGTTAGATGTTTTAATCGTGTGACTGACATGTCGATGAAATTTTTTAGACATAGATTTTTTGGTGACCATTTTTGACCCCATCACACCTTATACTAAATTGAATCTCCAACCACTGTCGAGGAATCAAAGTAACTTGAGAATCTCTCTTGACCTTCTCTAAGTTCACCGCTCCTTACTTTTGACCTTTTTGAGTTCATTCCTTGTTGATACTTGAGATTCTCTATTCAAGACTTCATTAGTAGCATTCTTAGCACCATATTCTATATAAGATTCATGCTTCATCTTGTCTTTCTTAACCAGAGTGTGTGTAGGCACGACTTTAGGAGGGACTGCTGGCTAGAAAAACCTTTTTTCTCGTTTTTGAAAGAGATACACTGGTTAGGCATATCAAAGACAACAACTATATATGCTAGAAAAGGTCTCCCTAACACTAGTGGCTTATCTGAATCTCCATTCATCTCCAAGATGTGAAAATCAACAGGAATTAGACAATCGCCAACTCGTACAAGCAGATCAGAGATGCATCCATTTGAGGCGAAAATGGAATCATTAGCAAGCTTAAAGGACATCTTAGACGGCTTAATACCTAAATTTCCTAACTTTTCTGCCACAAACATTGACATGACACTCACATTAGCACATGTATGACATAATGAGCCCATGAAATCCACTTCATTGATCGAAGAAGAAACTACAAATTCCCAGGATCTTGCAACTTATGAAGCCTTCTTAGTGAGTGTCTTTGGTTTTTAGAAAAAATATCATCACCCTTAGGTTCTCTTATGGACTTCTCAGGTTCAACCGGGTAGGGAATTTTTGGTTTATATACCCGTTTCAAAATTGTTGCAGTTTGGGAAGGAGGATCAATCGATCTCTTGATTTTTTGAATTAGACACCGATAGATCGATCGATCCAAGAGAGATCGATCGATCTCCTCCTCCTGGTGCTCCTGGTTTAGCTCGATCGATCAATACAGGTGTAGGGATCGATCGTTCCAACATCTCTGGAATTTTTCATAACTTAGGATCGATCGATCCATGAGGGGATCAAACGATCGCTTCTTTTGAAAAAATTTCTGACTTCTCCATATCTGTATTTTCTTCCGATTCAACAACTTCCTCAACTATTTCCGAGATTATAGACTTACAGTAACCCTTTGGCTTATCTTATACTTTCCCAGAGAGAACACCAACGTGTCTCTTTACATCTACTAAAGTCTGAGCTACTTGTAGATCGAGCTTCTTCACATGATTGGACAATGACTCAAATTTGTTGTTCAAGTCATTGTGCATGCTGTCCATCTTGACATTTATGTTCCTTTTAGATTGTTGTTGACATTCCAGGATTTGTTTAAGCATCAATTCCATCTTGTTATCTTGTTGAGGTGGAGCTATTTGTTGAAACGCTGGCTGGGATGGCTGTTGAAAGCCGCCTGACTTGGAATTATGCACAAAGTTCTTCTGTTGAAGTGGGTACACTTGGTCTTGGGGGTTTTCCACATTAGTGCTTCTCCATGAGAGATTTTCCTTGTTGAAACCCGGATTGTATTCTTGATTGTACCCTTAGCTATTAATATAGCTCACTTCCTCTACAGGTTCTGGTTCTTTAGTAGCAAAGCAATTTGCTTCAATCTTTTCTACATTTTCAGCAAAACCGACATATTTCTGGTTTTGGCTCTTGCAAAGTTTAGTAAGAAGTTCTTTTACCTCTACAAGTTCAGAAGATTCTGAACTAGATGATCTTCCTCTTATGTCATAACCAGGACAGTGATTACTGTTACTTGCAGCGAGATTGTCAATCAGCATATATGCTTCATTCACATACTTAGTCATGAAGTCACCATTGCTGGATGTATCAAGAGAGAGCTGATAGTTTTGATTGATACCTCTATAGAAGGTGTTGAGGAGATTCATCTTAGAGAAGCCATGATGAGGACAATCGTTAAGGTATTTCTTGAATCCGACCCATGCTTTGAAGAAAGACTCTACACAGAGTCGGTAATGAGATTTAAAATTTTTGCAAAGGCCGCAATCTAGAACGGAAAAATAGGCCAAAGTTGAATAATTTTTCAAAAAATGGGCCGTTTTTCTTAACCAACATTTTGAACTAAGAAAGGGCCGCAAGCTCATGCTTGCTTTGCTTCTTCTCAAGACCGGCATAGCTTGGCTAAAAAAGGACAGCAAGCTCATGCTTGTTCTACAACTACAAGGACCAATAATCTGAAATCTTGCTTCTCAGATTGTTGGTCCTTGTAGTTGTGTAGAAGTGGTTCAAGAACTTGGATTTGCAGTCATCCCAAGTTTCAATGAAGTTAGGGGTAGAGATTTTAACCACCTTAGAGCTTTGTCTGCAAGTAGAGATTTTTGTAAATTCAAAAGGACTTCAAACATTGCAAGCTCTTGCTTCTCATATTGTTAGTCCTTGTAGTTGTGTAGAAGTGGCTCAAGAACTTGGATTTTCATTCATCCCAAGTTTCAATGGAGTTGGGGGGGGGGGTAGAGATTTTAACCACCTTAGAGCTTTGTCTGCAAGTGAATGATTGAAGAGCTTGCAATGTGTGAAGTCTTCAGAAACTCTATTGAGTTGAATAGTGCAACATATGTCTTCAAAACTGTCAATATGTTCCATTGGGTGCTCAATGGGCAAGCTATGACTTTGGCCTAGTATTGGTAGGCAGGTTGAGGAACTTTCTTAGCCAAGCCTTGTGTCTATCTTGGTTTGATCTAATGCTAGACTAGCCCATAAAGGCCTAGAACTTGGCCGGCATTCCTTATACATTGGCCTAGTGCAGGGAGAACGGGTTATTAGTGCCGCACATGTACCTAGTTGGGTTATTCGTTCATGCACATATGGACCATGCTGTTAACTATCTACATTCTTTAATTTTTGAATTTATATACCCCCACTATGAAGTTGTCTCTTACAAATGCATTGGCCATTACAACATAACTATTCTGTTAACGTGGATGCTTCATACGCTGACGTGAACATTATACTGTGTCAATAAGAAACACTATCATTTTACTAAATTAGAATGACAAATTGTAATTTCAAAACGACATTGTTTACTCACATTAATGTCAAAACGACATTGTTTATGATTTACTCATTGGGCAAGTTTTAATGAGTAAATGATGTCATTTTGACATTAAAATTTGTCGTTTTTGTTTTGTATAATGATATTTTTCTTATAATTATTAATATGTTGTCCATGTCAGCATCAGAGTCATCCCGCTTAGTGCATAAACTGTTTTAGCCGAGAACACTTTTTCTTGCGAGGATTCTTGGATACGATCACATTGTCTATAAAATAGAATAAAGCTATTTACAAATAGATCGAAGATACATAGTTTTTCTATAGCCAAGAAGAGTTAGGAACCAAAGACTTTAATATCACCCCATGGTTAATGAAACCGTTGAATAATCCATCCACCATATTTTCTAATAAGTCTAAAGTATGACACCATCTTCAATTGGCCAAGAAAAATGATTTAGCAATTTTGCATTTGGTGGGAATCGATCCCTGACTTAGACCAACAAAGTAACTTCTCAACTAGTGGAAGCTATTAGACCTCGATCTTTTGATTTCAAAAATACATAGTTTTAAGAGGTTATAATTAAATGATTCTAAAATTTCTATATTTTCAAAATAAGTAGAAAACTATATATATATATATATATATATGTTTTGATAAGATAATTTTAAATAGCCTTACTCTTAAGAGAAAACATAAATTTACTATATTTGTGAAGTAATACTACAAAAGTAATAATCACACAATTACTCTTGAGCATATGTTTACATGTATGTGTCTGTATAGTTATTAGGAAGACACGTTGGAAGTCGAATGATCTATAACTCTCATCGTATATATGATAAGATATTATTTTTTACCACGAACTTACACTGTTACGTAAATGACATAAAAGAATATTATTTGTAGTCAGGATCAGAGACTCGATTCTCGTAGAACCTAGCGATAAAAGAAGTGGCTCGTCTATCTACACCTGGCTCAGCGATCCAAAGCCGACCATCTTCATCACTAGTCATGATTCTTGACCTTATGAACACTCCTTCTTCGCTCCAATCTTCTCCATTGTTTGAGCAGCACGGTAACAAAGCCCTTATCACTGAAAATGTTGTCAATTTCTTGTTCTTACCCATCTCAATCACTCTTTTAGCATATATATGTATATATACATCCAAGTTTTTATATTTATAAGAAGAAGAAAGAGAGAATATATACGAAACTATGATAGTGTATATAATATGCTTTTAACACGTACTTACTTTCGTATATATAATGATTTAGACGAGTATACGACGTATAAAATAACATTATTGTTTTAAAGAAAATGCATCGGCGACCGAACGATGAATTATGCATAGTTGTAAAAGTATTTCTTTTTGAGATGAGAATAAGTTCTCATGCTTTTTCATGTATGTGGAACACTGGATTTAATTATATAGTACAAGTATAAATAAACTATTCAGCTACATTTCTTGTATTCTAGTGACGAATTGTCTTGAAAAAGTCAATTCTCACTTGAACCCAAAGTCATAATTAAAATTTAAAATGACATGTTTAGGAATTCGGAATCTAGACCTCTGCAATGAAGGGGAATAAGTTACCTCTGAGTTTTTTTGTAAAGATTCTTGATCAATTGCCCATAAAAATAAAATCTTTAATATTTTTCCATAAAACCAAAACGTACTAGCGCCACAGGTTTTTTTTCATCTAGTGGAACCATATTGAACAAGGAACGTTTTTACATACAACATACATCAACATTCACAGATTTCGACTTTTGAAGTTTAAAATCTCAAGAAACAAAATACGCAAATTTTGACTATTGAAACTCGAAATCTTAGGAGACAAAAGCCCACAATTTTGGGAGCCAAACAAAATTACAAACAAGAATTGGAAAACTAAACTAAGTAAACGATACCCTAAAGCCTGCAATCATCTATCACAACTTCCCAAAAGCAGGATCAAAAGTGACGAAGAAGACCCACCAAAAGAAATCACCAGATCGATCGGAGAAACTTTTGCTGCACAAATCCTCACTAAAGTTCGGTAGGCTTCTGAAGTAAAATCTGGCACTTCGAATTTCCAAAAGATGGCAAAATCCTGGCATGAATGTCGAGGCCGGATGAGACGAAAATCTAATTCAAAAATCCGGTGGAAAGCATGCAAAGAAACCATACAAATCTCAACGAATATGTAGGTTAGATCTGATAGGAAAGGCAAACCCTTACTATCCATCAAAAGAGATAAAGAAATCAATTAGGAAAAGTCAGAGAAAACCAAAGCAAACAACGCAAGGCAAAAGGTACCACAAACTCAAATTAGAAACCAGAAAAATAAAAACATCAAACAACACAAGAAAAACCAACTAAGAGAGAAAAATAAAGGATGAAGATTAAAACTGAACCGAGACAAGACTGGTAAAAGCCAGTACAAACCCGAGACCAACCCACTCTAACTAAGACCTAACCCACAAACAACGAACCTAAACCGAGCAAGAGCAACGCAAAAGCAAACCTCGGAGAAGCACCTACGCCGGAAAAGCAGAGAAGAGTATTGAAAGTAAGCCAGAACAGAGATAAAACCTCAGGAGAGGCAGACCGATCATGACACAAAGATCACCACACCGCCGAAGAAGCCTAACGCAGTACCAAACCGCACCGTAGGCCGGAGCCCGGAGAAACTACCCATGGCAGCAATTCGACATAGCACCACTGCGGCCTCTTTTCTCCGAAACAGAAAAACTACACCGAATGAAGACTCCACAAACCGGAAAGACGAAAAAGTGCAGGGGGGACTAGGCCTACACTGAAGGAACCGCCATCAGTCCCATATCTAGACTATTTTCTATATTCTAGAGGGGACTAACGCCACATGTTATAAATATGATATTCTTAAAATACTTAATAAACCTCAAAAATATTAGTAATCTGACATAGCAAAGAATAGAAAACCCGTTTTATATATTGTAGAACTAGAAAAAATAATCTAACATTAGTTCTATTGGAAGCAATCAATCGTTAACATTTATAAATATGTATCCTCAAGGCATATTAAGAGAACAATTCAAGCATAGAACAAGCAAAAGTAACAAAGAAATAACCAAAGATGGCAGCAATTATGTACTTGAGAAGCAATGTGTTTGTGTCTTCTCTGATGTTTTTTTGTAATGAATTTTTCTTTGAACGCACAAGTGGCAGACATAACTGCCATATATGGGAAAGTAAAAAACTCATCCTTCTATTTGAGCTCCATGAAATCCAATCCAAAGGCCTCATGTGCTGATCTTAAGAAGCTTGCACATATCACCTTCGCTTCTGCACAAATAAGCACTACAAGAGCTCATGGTAAGATCCAACCATTAGTTAATACAATCCTGCTTTGAAGAACGCATACACGTCTTGCTTAGAGCAATATAAAAATTCACTTGGAAGTCTCGATGAAGCGAAACAAAGCCTGAAAACAGGCCATAGCCCAGGGTTGAACATTAAGTTTTCAGCAGCAATGGAAGGATCTCCAACATGTAAAGATGGCTTGGCTAATCTCAAAACTGATCCTTTAGCTGTGGAGAACTATGATGATTACCAGAATATTTGTGACATTGTTCCATCTCCAACATGATATGAAAGTGATAAGAGTTTTATTAAATCTCCCTTCATACTCAATCCATATTTACATCAAACACTTGTACATACAATTTACATTCGCACTAACTTTTTTACTCCAACCTAGACATCAGGTTGCTTTGTAACATAATTATATAAACATGTAACAATGATGATCATTATGTATCATCAGTGTCCCTAAATATTACTCCCTCTGTTTCAATATATAAGTAGTTTTAGCCAAAATGGTTTGTTTCATAATATAAGATGTTTTCAAATCTCAAAGCAATAAAATCATTTAAATAAATAATATTCTACTAAATAATATTCTACTAAATATTTAAAGGAAAAATAATATACAATAATCTATCTAAAACTTTTCGCGTTTCCCCACCAACAAAATAATAATTCTCTAACTTTTTATTACTCTTTTAAAAAAAGTTAAAATTTCTTAATACCCGCGCTTTTAAGCAAAACTACTTACATATAGAAACGGAGGGAGTATAATATAAGACTTACTTTTTTACACCATAAAAGTATAAGACCGGGTTAAACCATTCTTGAAATATGCAAATGAAGAACAAGTTTTTTTGAAGATAGTGTAAAGCATTTTCAAAAACAAAAGACGAAGATGAGTTGAAACTCTATCTTTAATTCAAAAAATTTCTCTTATTGTGTGACGGTTTGAAATGATTTTTGAATCTCATGATGTAATCACGTGTAATGTTATATTGCACACTCAGTGTTAAAATTCTGCCAACTATGTCTTACTCTAGGCTTAATACTAAGTCTCAAATATTCAACTTTTAACGCATCTTTTAGTATATGTGAGTATAATTTATTTAATATATTACTTCAAGACTGATTATCTATATTTACTTGTAATGCATTTATTGATATAGATGATAATCTTCATGATAAAGAATTTAGAGAAGAATCAAGGCATAATTTTTCATTCTCCAAAAGGGGCGGAAAAAATTTGTGTTGTTCACTACAAGAAAACACGGCCAACTGACGGACGTAACCATCACGAATCCGTCAGGATTTGGCTATGCTGACAAAAAACCGATGGTTATAATCCGTCAGTACTAGGTCGTCAGTAATGTATATCCGTCAGTAAACAGACATAATCTGTCAGTAAGCTGTCATCAGAAAATCCGTCAGGAATCCGTCAGTATTCCTGACGGACTTACTACCGGATAAATACTGACGGAATACTAACGAACTACCCGTCAATAAGGAAGCTGTCAGTATTTATCTGTCAGTAAGTTCGTCAGGATTACTGACGGATTCCTGACGGATTTTCTGATGGCAGCTTACCGACTGATTATATCCGTTTACTAATGGATCTTATATTTTTAAATAAAAATATATCAATTAAATAATACAATTATTATTTATTAATTGATAATTAATAATTAATTAAAATATTCAATTAAAATTCTAAAAATATTCATAAAATTAAAATTTCAAAATATTTACAAAAACCAAAAATATTCATAAAATTTCATACAAATGATTAATGTCTAAAACGAACCCTAAACTATTGTGGTGGTGGTTGTCTGAATCGCTGAGCCATATACGCCATGAACTCGTCCATCTGAGCCTACATCTCTGATAGGTCTAGAATTTAATCCTAAACTAGTACTACAGAGAACAGATCAATGTAGCATAGTATAGGGTATCGAATCCACAGAGACCAGATAG